>JACXGM010004069.1:11853-39527 GCA_016801145.1 Umbra pygmaea | reverse complement strand
CCAATGTCTACAATATCTGGCTGCTGCCAAACGTACTACAACTATGGGTCAGATTACCAATGTCTACAATATCTGGCTGCTGCCAAACGTACTACAGCTATGGGTCAGATCTCCAATGTCTACAATATCTGGCTGCTGCCAAACGTACTACAGCTATGGGTCAGATCACCAATGTCTACAATATCTGGCTGCTGCCAAACGTACTACAGCTATGGGTCAGATCTCCAATGTCTACAATATCTGGCTGCTGCCAAATGTACTACAGCTATGGGTCAGATCACCAATGTCTACAATATCTGGCTGCTGCCAAACGTACTACAGCTATGGGTCAGATCACCAATGTCTACAATATCTGGCTGCTGCCAAACGTACTACAGCTATGGGTCAGATCTCCAATTGTCTAAATCGTTCCTGCCTTCAACTTAATGTAAATAAAACTGTAGGAATGTTTTTCATAAACAGACAATGTAACATTTCAGGTCAAAATATTAGTATTGTGCCACAATTTAAGTATCTGGGCATTATTATTGGTTCTAATCTTTCTTTCAAAGCACATATTAAGTAAGCAATAGGGTGAATTTTAGCTTAGCCAGTTTGAAATATATTAGAAATGCACTAACTTTTAATGCTGCCAAATTATTGATGGATGCCATGATTATGTCACGTCTAACATATTTTCTGACAAGCTGAAGTCAAAATAACAGCTCATCACTAAAGCCATTAGCAACTCTATAAGAAAACCCTCAAAGTTTTGGACCAGAAGCCTAATAGTTCACATCATTGTATTATCCTAAATAACCACAAAATGCTGAGCTGGGAAGATGTAATTAAATACAAAAACATCTGTCTGGTCTACAAAATTCTGCACAACACTGCTCCTTCTCCTTTTTATTCATTCATAATAAAACGAAAAGATAGTAGTCAGATTACTAGAAGCACCACATGAGGTGACCTTTTAATTCCATTCAGGAAAACCACATTTGGTCAATTATCATTCTCTGTTACAGCAATACAAAACTGGAATTCACTGCTCACTATAATCAAAGGCATACATACATATTCCACTTTCACAACACACCTTAAAAATTGGCTGTTCGACAACTATATCTGCACACATTAATCTGTCAGATGTGATGTGTGTTTGATGTGACATAGTCATTGCTGATGCCGCTAGATCTCTGCAGCCTGCCTCCATGTTATGTCCTCTATGTACTTTCAATGTGGCCCTGTGATTATTCTTTTTTCCCTTGTCTGTTTTGATGCCTTTGCCTTCATAAGTGCTTGTTTGTCTGTCCTTGCTCCAATTGTGTGCTGCATGTTTGTGTGTCTTACTCCCACTTGCTTCGGCCTGCTGTAAATATAATGTGATGTAATGTATTTTACTTCTTGCATGCCTATTGACAACTGGCCGGGGCCTACAGCTGGAAGTTAATGCGTCTTTTACTGTTTAGTTAATTAAAAAGGACTGTCCATAACATTATAAACTAATAAACTAAAATAAACTAAACAATTATTAGGCAGTATTTTGACCATATCATCATTATCATGCATATGTTAATTCCAAGCTGTATAAACTGGAATGCTTATTGGATTATGCATACCAGGTGATGTGTATTTGTGTAATGAGGGAGGCCTAACAAGATCAAAACCCTACAGTATATTAAGGTGTGCATGATTATTAGACAGCTTCTGTACCTCTGGCAAAATGGGCCAAAAAAGAGATTTAACTGACTCATAAAATAAATCTTTAAAATATTTCAGAGGGATGCAGCACTACTGAAATTGCTAAAATATTGGGGTGTGATCACAGAGCCATCAAACGTTTTGAGAAAAAAGACGCATATTAACTGCCAAAGATTTGAGAAGACTCAAACGTGACTCTACCAGGAACCCATTATCTTACAAGGCTCTCATATTCTAGAACTGCAACATATCTGGAGTGCCCAGAAGTAAAAGGTGTTCAGTGCTCAGAGACATGGCCAAAGTAAGGAAGGCTGAAGACACAAGTTGAAACGTCAAGACTGGGCCAAGAAATATCTGAAGACAGATTTTTCTAAGGTTTTATTGACTGATGAGATGAGAGTGACTTTTGATGGACCAGATGGATGGGCCCGTGGCTGGATCAGTAATGGGCACAGAGCTCCACTTTGACTCAGATGCCAGCAAGGTGGAGTATGGGCTGGTATTATTAAAGATGACCTAGTTGGACCTTTTCAGATTGAAGATGGACTCAAACTCAACTCCCAAACCTACTGCCAGTCAGAAGACACTTTCTTCAAGCAGTGGTACCGGAAAAAGTCTGCAGCTTGATCGTCAACAGATCAAGAAACTGACAGACTCCATTAATGGAAGGCATATGACTGTTATTGAAAAGAAGGATGGCTATATTGGTCACTGGTTTTGGTTGTTTGTTTATTATTTTCACTTTAACAGATGAAAATCAACAAGTGAGATGGGAAACTTCATTTGAATAATTATTCACCACACTAATAGTTGAACAACAATTGTGCACACAGATACTTAACTAGTCAGGTTTTAGGTGTATTTACATTTTGGATTGACTGAGAGCACTGTAGTTGTTCAATAAAAAAAATGTATCCTCAAGAATACAACTTGCCTAACAGTGTAATTTCTGTTCCTCAGAAATACTAAGCATTATAAAACAAAAATTGAATTTTTGTTGAACTCCATAGCATGAAGTGAAACATGTCGCCTTTCTACAAGATGTAATATAGGATTATGATCTATTTGCATCCATTCTAAATTCTAAATAATAAACGTCACATGACAATTGTAAAGGTTTGTGTCCCTTTGCACCATTCTTAATTTCTCCTTAAAAGAATGGTTACAAAGGCCCAAAAAAGGTTGATTGACTGGTTACGGCTTCAATAAGTCAGGTGACATAAATCCTAGTGTTTAACTTTTACTCTGTGATGGTTGTTCTGCCTGATTTCAACAACCATGACCATTGACATTCACAAAACAGGAGACTGCTATAAAAACTCATTGCTTCCAGCTTCCATTTCCAACTGTCAGAAACAATGTCAGAGTTAAATAGAACAGTTCAAGTCAAAACAAGAGCTGGATGACCAGGACACAGATCACACAGACTTGCTTGATGTCAAATCTGTGCTACATGATCAAATCAAAGTTATTTTATACACTGCTCAAATAAATTAAGGGAGCATGCAATCATTAACAATCACAGTAAAACACCAGGTCAGTTAAACTTCAGGGATATCCAGTTAGGAAGCATAAGTGATTGTGAATCAATGCCACCTGTTTTGGTGTAAATAAAGGTAACAACAGGTGCACTGGAAAGGCAACAGCAAGACAACCCCCAAAAAGGAATGGTTTTTCAGGTGGTGGCCACAGATAATTGCTCTTTCTTTATCCTTCCTGAATGATTCTTCTTCAGTTTTGCATTTTGCTAATGTCCTTGTCACAACTGGTAGCATGAGGCGGTACCTGCAGCCCACAGCCCAGCACCATGCAGCTTGATTGGCTTTCGCCAGAGAACACCAGAATTGGCAGGTCTGCCATTGGCGCACTGTTCTTTGTGAAGATGAATGGGAGTTCACACGGAGCACATGTGACAGACGTGAAAGACTGGAGACACCGTGGTGAATGCTAGCAATCCAGCATGACTGGTTTGACGATGGGTCAGTTATGGTCTGGGGAGGAACATCCTTAGAGGGTCGCGCAGACCTCCATGTGGTAGCCAATGGTACCCTGACTGTTGTTAGGTACCAGTTTGAAATCGTGAGACCCATGATCTTACAGTGTGCAGTGGGCCCTGGGTTCCTCCTGGGGCAGGACAATGCCCGGCCTCATATAGCCAGACTGTGTCGGCAGTTCCTGGATGACGAAGGCATTGATGCCATGGACTGGCCCTCACATTCCCCAGACCTGAATTCAATTCAGTGCATACAGGCACGTGGGGGCCATACACACTAGTGAGTCACAGTATGAGGTGCCATGATGAAATTCACGCAAGTTGGAACAGCCTGTGGTTTCAGTTGTTTACTTTGATTTTCGGTGTGAGTTTGAATCCACCCCTCAATCAGTTGGTGATTTTAGTTTCTATTGACCGTTGTTATCTCATTTTCTTCTTAACGAATTACAAAATGTACAGTAAAGATTTTGAACATTAATATCTTTCGTTCATCGAGACCTGATGTGTGGTTTGAGTGTTCCCTTAATTCTTTAGAGCAGTGTAGTTTAGCTAGTTGTTTGCAGGTGCACAGTACAGCATCATATTTTCAACATGGATCTGCATGGGAGACTTGTCAAAAAGAAGCTGTTTCTAAAACCGCGTAAAAGATTTCAACATCTAAAGTATGCATATATTTTGGAACAATGTGCTTCGGGCTGATTTAATAAAAATGATAACTGTTTGGCCACAACAAAAGAACATATATTTGGAGATAAAGGGTAAAGCATTTGGGGAAAGTAGTACCTTGCAAACTGTTAATCACGGAGGGGGTTTTGGGGTTGTGTGGCAGCCAGTGGAAATGACAATATTGTAAGGGTGAAAAGAAGAATGGATTCAACTACCTACCGGTAAATATCAACAAATCCTACAATCTAATATCCAATATTTAGTCCACTGAAGCTGAAAAGATATTGTATATTTCCGCAAGACAATGATCCAAAACATACCTCAAAATAAACCATGAAATATTTACAAGCTAGAATGACAAAGGTTTTGGAATGGCCGTCTCAGTCCCCAGACCTGAGTGTTATTGGAACTCCGTGGCGAGATCTCAAACGTGCATTGCATGGAAAGACACCCAAGAAACTGTCTGAGCTGGAAGAGTACTGCAAGGAAAAATCGGAACACCACAGAAACGTTTGGAAGCAGTTACTCTACATCTGCCAAATGCAAAATGCTAATAAATAGTAGTCCTATACAAACGTTCAGATTGCAGTTTGTAATGTATCACTTTGTGCCATTTAGAGGTCAGGTCAAATTCTTTTCACAGAAATATTCATTGTATGTTACCTGACATACACATAATTTTGCATAACGTTTATGTGGGTAAACTCACCATTAATAATGTTCATAAAAGTAGCTCAATGATTAGAAAAGGCATTTTCACAATGACGTCATAGTTTTGCATGCATGATTTACTGTATGTAGTTTAGGTTTGAGAAATTTTCGATGTTTGTTTTTATTGGTTTGTTTTCTAAGGAAATGCATGCTTTGGCCACAATTACAGGTATAAAGAGAAGTAAGATATTTTAAATGTCATTGACAACACAACATTCCTCATTGGCAGTATTGAAAAAGCAACACATTAATGTCTGTGAACCAGTTTTATTAATTCCCAAGCAGAACATACATGATGGTCTTTTATTGCTGATAGCACTCCATTCCTATTACCAACATAAACATTCTTACAACTAACCCACAACCAAGTACACCAGAACTATCAAGCATTGTCAACCGTGTCATTCTTCAACAATGGTTAGAACCTTGAACTTTGACCCACATACCTGCAGTCCAGTGGGAAAACAAAAGATTTCCCTTTTTATTCAGATGATGGAAAAGCTAGCCCTCCAATGTTTTTGTAACAGCTTTAGAAATCACAAGTACATTTTATATATATATATATTATTATATATTTTTTTCTTTATGGCAAATTCCGATATTGTTGTTGTTGAATTCCAGTTTAATGTCGAAGCATGATGTTTCAAATTGTACTGCCTCACCAAGGTAATCCTACCCATCCAAAAAACTGCAAATGAAATTCCTGAATGCATATATTGTATTACCATTATTATATCATACTTTATGATAGTATAACCACATTCAAAATCAGAGTTATTGCCATATATGTTTGCGTGACTAAGACAGGAAAAAAGGGATATTGTACATATTCACAAATTGACAAATGGCATGCAAAGACACAACAAGTTACACATAATTTGAGTACAAAATGTAATTTAGACCTACAGCCTGACAGTGTAGAGTGAATGGCAACACTGGGATAGACATGACAGTAAGTGAACATGTATGTACGAACGCGTGTGCAAAATTGTTCACATAAACCACGTAGACAAAACCAAACTCAGCCTAACATTATGATACGATCCTTCAAATTTTCTTTAAAGATAAAATATGGCTTATAGAGTTATTCTCAGGTATATATTTTTTTAGACAGACACACATTATGATTATTTTTCATTTCTCATTATTCCGAACAACCTCAGTCTGTCTACAAAATAAACAGGTGAAGTGTGGAAGATTCTTTTTTTAGTTTTGGTGCTAACTCTCTGCTTCTGGGTGCAGAAAGGTAAATCTAAAGTCTCACCTAGAAGGAAACGGTAACAATCTAATGCCACTCAACAACATGGCCGCTTGGCTACTTTTTCAGCATGTCTTGGAGTGGACCGGGGAGGTATTTCATGACCGTGTCCATAATGCTCTCCTCTTCCTCATCATCGTCTCCACAGCCCTTGGGCACAGACGATTTAGGACGGGTCAGACTGCCCTCTGAGGCCTGCTCCATAGCAGCTTGAGCCTCGGCCTCTGCCTCCTCCCTCTTCTTAATGCCATACTGGAAAAACAACATGATAATAACATTAGAATAACGTCTATCTTCCTAATGATATACTGGAAAACAACATGATAATAACATTAGAATAACTTCTGTCTTCCTAATGCCATACTGGAAAAACGACATGATAATAACATCAGAATAACTTCCATCTTATTAATTCAATACTGGAAAAACAACATGATAATAACATTAGAACAACTTCTGTCTTCCTAATGTCATACTGGAAAAACAACATGATAATAACATTGAAATAACTTCTGTCTTCCTAATGCCATACTGGAAAAACAACATGATAATAACATTAGAATAACTTCTATCTTCCTAATGCCATACTGGAAAAACAACATGATAATAACATTAGAATAAATTCTGTCTTCCTAATGTCATACTGGAAAAACAACATGATAATAACATTGAAATAACTTCTGTATTCCTAATGTCATACTGGAAAAACAACATCATAATAACATTAGAATAACTTCTGTCTTCCTAATGCCATACTGGAAAAACAACATAATAATAACATTAGAATAAATTCTATCTTCCTAATGTCATACTGGAAAAACAACATGATAATAACATTAGAATAATTTCTGTCTTCCTAATGCTATACTGGAAGAACAACATGATAATAACATTAGAATAACTTCTGTCTTCCTAATGTCATACTGGAAAAACAACATGATAATAACATTAGAATAATTTCTGTCTTCCTAATGCCATACTGGAAAAACAACATGATAATAACATTAGAATAACTTCCATCTTCTTCATGCCATACTAGAAAAAAACTTGATAACAACATTAGAGTAATGTCTATCTTCTTAATGCAATACTGGAAAAACATCTAGTGAAAAACCCTCGCCACTATGACCCAGTCTATGCAATCAGAGATGGCGTTGCAGAGTTTAGCATTGACATTTTCCGTCACAAAAGGGCAACTCATTTTTGTATGCACAACTTATTCTGTAAAATAGTTTTACATTTAAATTTGAGAAACATCATATTTTGCAATTTACAGACATTATACAGAAGTCCCACTCTTTGGTTTATACATCCATTCCGAGATCTATGAAGAGATGCAACAGAAATGCTGCTAAAATACTCGCTACACAAATTGCAAGTTAGCTTTCATTTCATTATTCGCTCCTCACAATTACGGCTTTGTCCATGTTGAAGGGTGGTTAGTCTGAGGAGGTCAGATGATACAACTACTTCCGTTGTTACCATGGCAATAAGGAAAACAAGTTGCAAGACAAAGGATTTTGGACTTAATCCTGCAAATTTAGTTAATGGTTTTCATTTAACTCCTTGTCCAGGCTTTCATTCCAACCTTGCAATAAGACAACGGAATTAACGACTGTACTGTAGTTAGACTGAAGAAATTCACTGGTTAATTATTTGAAATGTATTACTGAAGGACAGGAACTCTCCAAGGCCAGGTGTGACGAATGCTGATGAAGCAGGGCTGTATATTACAGGAAACTGGGACAGGATTCAAATCCAACCGAAACCTAGAAATGTGATATCAACCAATCCATCGGGAATAGGAAAATGTGTGCATGTACTGTACTGTACCGGCCACTTCATTAGGTATAAGTACAACTGTTAATCTGCTGTTAACGCAATTATCTGCCAATCACATGGCCGCAAGTCAATGAATTTAGGCATGTATACACGGTCAAGACAATCTGCTTAAGTTCAAACCAAGCATCAGAATGGGGAACAAATGTGATTTAAGTGACGTTGAAGGTGGCATCGTTGTTGGTGACAGATAGGCTGGTTTGAGTATTTCAGAAAGTGCTGATCTACTGGGATTTTCCCACATCTCTGGAGTTTACAGAGAATGGTTTGAAAAAGAAAAAATATAGCATGAGCGGCAGAGGTCAGAGGCGAATGACCAGACTGGTTTGAACTGATAGAAAGGCAACAGTAACTCAAATAACAACACATTACAACCAAGATATGCAGAAGAGCATCTCTGAAAGCACAACATGTTGAACCTTAAAGCAGCAGGAGACCACCCAGGAGACCACCGAGGAGACCACCCAGGAGACCACCCCAGGAGACCACCCAGGAGACCACCCCAGGAGACCACCCCAGGAGACCACCCAGGAGACTACTCAGGAGACCACCCAGGAGACCACCCAGGAGACCACTCAGGAGACCACCCAGGAGACCACTCAGGAGACCACCCAGGAGACCACCCCAGGAGACCTCCCAGGAGACCACCCAGGAGACCACCCAGGAGACCACTCAGGAGACCTCCCAGGAGACCACCCAGGAGACCACCCAGGAGACCACCCCAGGAGACCACCCCAGGTGCCACTCCTGTCAGCTAAGAATAGGAAACTGAGGCTACAATTTGCACAGACCCAACAAACTTGGACAATAGAAGATTGTAAAAATGTGATGAGTCTTGATTTCTGATGCAACATTTAGTTGGTAGGGTCAGAATTTGGCATAAACTACATGAAAGCATTGATCCATCCTGCCCTGTTTTAACGGTTCAGATTGGTGGTGGTGTGATGATGTGGGGGATATTTTCTTGGCAGATTTTAGGTCCCTTACCAGTTGAACATTATATAAATGCCACAGCCTTCCTGAGTATTGTTGCTGACCATGTTCATCCCTTTATGACCACAGAGTGCCCATCTTCTAATGATTACTTCCTGCAGGATAACGCGCCATGTCACAAAGCTCACATCATCTCAAACTTGATTCTTGACCATAACAATGAGTTCACTGTACTCAAATGGCCTCCACAGTCACCAGCTCTCTATCCAATCGAGCACCTTTGGGATGTGGTGGAATATGCATCATGGATGTGCAGCCAACAAACCTGCAGCAACAATGTGATGCAATAATGTCAATTATTAAAATATGTTTCCAGCACCTTGTCTAATCCATGCCGTAGAGAATTAAGGCAGTTCTGAAAGCAAAAGGGGGTCCAACCCGGTACTAGCAAGATGTACCTAATGAAGTGGCCAGTGACTGTATTTTACCACACTATTGCAGACCAGAACAACTCTAAAGTTTGTTAAAGTAAATCTGGGAAATTAAGAACCTTTTGCCGGCCTAAACTTAAGAAAAGGGCTGTTCTAAAATTAGGGTTATGTAGTAAGTATAGATTTGCTTTGATTTTGTTGTTAGAAGGTTATGGTTAGGATTAAGAGGAAATCAATTTTCTTATGTCTTAATATCTTAATACATATTGGTCTCAGAAAATGTCCTCACAACTATAGCAATATGCCTATTGGTGTGTTTGCGAGTGAGTGAGTGGGAGAGAGAGAGAGAGAGAGAGAGAGAGAGAGAGAGAGAGAGTACACAAGTATGTGCTTTTTCCTCGATTTCTCTCAGATCAGAAGCCTAACTCTGCTTTCTCTGACATATTGCGCACATCTGTTACTAGCCCCTCTATGCTTTCAGGGTTATTTTTAGGATCTGACTGAAAGAGATTCTTCCCCTTTTTTCTTCCTTCCAAAAAAAAGAGAGCTTTTAGTACTACGTTCATCTGCCGCTCCCAGGCTCTTCTAAATGTGTCTTCCTTTGGGTTTTCCAGGGGCAGTGCTAGCAAGCAGCCAGCAACCTTGATATTATAGCCCATTGAAAGAATTCAGGGGAGATTGTCGCAAAGGATTATGGGAAGGTGAGAAGGTGGAAGATTGAGGAGGGAGAGAGGCGGAGGGTGGGGGGGGTCTGGAAGGAAGAGACCAGACTGTCTTTGGCTTCAATCACTGTTCTGCCTCTCATTGTCTTTTCCCTAGCTGTATACTTGCACTGTGGTGGTAAGCGGTTACATAGCAACCTTCTCTAGCAACGATACAGCAGCGTGAAGCCCCTCTACATGAGCACACTCAGTATCAAGTACCTGGATATTACTTGGTTGGGGTTTTTTGCATGTGAATTGGATGGCTTCCATATAATTTAATTACTGATTTGGTTGTAAACACAACGTTATTTGAGTGTGAGTTAGCAGAATATAGAATTTTAAAAGTGAGATTTAAAAAAGTTTGGGATGTTGCTAATAAAGTACTTAATCTAATTTACTTCTTATGTGTAAAATCTTTCTGTGTATCTCCATCCAGTGTGAAGATGTTGGATTTCAAACAAACATTTTGGGCAAACATTAGATACTGTCTTTGAATTGCACGACAATGGTATTCATAGGTTTATCTGATTGTGTGACAGTAGGTATCATTGCCAAAATTCCAAACTCTCACGATAGTTCCCCTTTTCATTCATTAAAAACTAAACTTGGATTTTCGATGGCCACATCTTGTACTAAAAGCCGTGCTGACACGATAACAATCTGCACTAAATTTAGAATTAAAGGGAGCTGGAAGCGTGAAGAGTAAAATAGCTCCATTGAAGGGCAGATGGAAAAGAAGAAATGTCAAGTAGTCCTCTGTTATCCTGCCTGAACCCATCTCTCACTGGGACAGGATAGCTAGCCGACCAGTCAAATTGTGCCAAACTTGTCATGACCACTATTATTTTGATCAAATGTGCAGTTGTTATTTGGCGATTTGAATCCAAAACAACCTGCCTGTATATCCTGTTTAAAGGGCAATAGACCAACACAGCTACTGCACTGTAAAAATATCCGTGAATAAACAGTAAAAGGTACAGGTAGTTTGCCGCCAGTACTTCTTCTATTATTTTACAGACATTTCCTTCAAGACAATAAAAGAAAATACTTTATAAACGCAGTAGATGTCTGTTACAAACTAATATCCACTCTGCGTGTTAACGTACATCTAATGTGTTTATAAAGTATTTTCTGTTATTGTCTTAAAGGAAATGTAGGTAAAATGATAGAAAAAGTACTGGTATATTTGTTACCAGTACTTTTTACTGTTTTTTTATGGAACAATTTTTTACAGTGTGTAGTATGTCACAGTAAGGCACAGTATTTTTTACAGTGTGTAGTAAGTCACAGTAAGGCACAGTATTTTTTACATTGTGTAGTATGTCACAGTAAGGCACAGTATTTTTTACAGTGTGTAGTATGTCACAGTAAGGCACAGTATTTTTTTACAGTGTGTAGTATGTCACAGTAAGGCACAGTATTTTATAAGCAATTAAGCAATGTTATTAAGCAATGTGCTGGGACAACTTGATTAATGGATAAGGAAGGCCTTGTGGTGATCATTTTAATTTTTTGTTTTAACTAAGAACTCACAAAATCACAAACGTAAAATGTTCTGCTGATATAAAGGTGTTGTGTAAAATGTAAAGTTTCAGACTGTGCTTACATGGTCTATAGTGCTCAGGGTTTTACAGAAACCACTCATTCAGTGTAATAAATGCCTGAAAATAGATCTTTGAAAAATATAAACAACCTTTATTTACTATTAATTACCTTGTCTCTGATGCCTTGTCGCATTGTTTCTCGCTCGGCTTCCATCTTGGCATATTTGTCTTTCCTCTCCTCCTCCTGCTGTCTCAGGGCCTCCTGTCTCTCCGCCTCCTTCTTCTCTGCGTCGGGGTCGGGCTCTTCCTTGTCTCCGCCCATCATCTTCCCCACATCAGGTGGGCCTCCTGGGTGACACCGAAACGAGCATCAGTCAGGCCTGCTCACTTAACATTCACACTGTCCTCAGAGGTCTTGGATTTAAAGGCGATTTCAACCGCAGACACTCCAATCGTGGGCAATATTGTAAATGATCACAATTACACACTTAGTTATACATACTTGGTGTAATAATGTTGCTAGTGGAGAATGACATATAGGGACGGACACAGTTTACATAAATTTAAAGTTAATATTCAATAGGTGTTGAAAATTTGCTACGATATGATGTGTGAATATACACTGCTCAAAACATTTAAGGGAACACTTCAATCACACATCGTGTCTCGATGACCGAAACCCATTAAAAATCAAAATCTTCCCTGTTTAATTTGTTACAAAATGATGTAACAACGGTCAATGTAAATCAAAATCACCAGCTGATAAATGGATGGATTTAAACTCACACCGAAAATCAAAGTAAACAATTAAAATCTCAGGGTGTTGCCACAACGTATAATGTGACTCAGTAGTGTGTATGGCCCCCACATGCCTGAATGCACTCCTGACAACATCTGGGCATCCTGCTGATGAGACGGCGGATGGTGTCCTAGGGGACCTGGATCAGTCTGTGGCGCTACTTGACAGCATTGGATGCACTGATACACAACATCCCAGAGGTTCTCAATTGGATTCAGGTCTGGTGAATGTGAGGGCCAGTCCATGGCATCAATGCATTCGTCATCCATGAACTGCCTACACGCTCTGGCCACATGAGGCCGGGCATTGTCCTGCACTGTGTCTCTAGACTCTTTCATGTATGTCACATGTACTCAGTGTGAACCTTTTCTCATCTGTGAAGAGAAAAGGACGCCAATAGCGGTGGACCTGCCAGAATCTGGTGTTCTCTGGCGAATACCAATGAAGTTGCATGGTGCTGGGCTGTGAGCACAGGTCCCACTAGAGGACATCGGCCCCTCATTCCACCCTCATATAGTCTTTTCCCGATGGTTTGGTCAAAAACATGCACATCAGTAGCCCACTGGAGGTCATTTTGTAGGGCTCTGGTAGTGCTCCTCCTGTTCCTCCTCGCACAAAGGAGCAGATACCGGTCCTGCTGCTGGGTTGATGCCCTTCTGTGGCCCTGTCCAGGTCTCATCGTGTAACAACCCTTCTACTGGTATCTCCTCTATCCTCTTGAGTCTTTACTGGGAGACACAGCAAATCTTGTCGCGACGGTACATATGGATGTGACATCCTGGAGTACCTGTGCAAAATAAATGGGCTGCAAGTACTGCCTCATGCTACCAGTGGTAACAAGGACACTAGCAATTTGAAAAATTGAAGAAGAATCAGTCAGAAGGGATAAGGAGAGAGCAAAACCATTTCTTTTTAGGGGTTGGCTTGCTGTTGCCTCTTCAGTGCACCTGTTGTCACTTTCAATTGCACTTTTATTTGCACAGGTGACATTGATTCACAATTGATTATGTTTCCTAACTGGACAGATTGATATTGATGAAGTGTAATTGACTTGGTGTCATAATGTGAGTGCGTTTTCCCCTAATTTCTCAGAAGTGTACATTATAATAAAAATGGGCAGGTGATGTACCTTTACATTCCCAGTTTCAGTTTATGTAACGCTTCTGAATGCAAATAGATGAGAGGAAATATCATCCTGTATAGTGCAGCTATTTAGTTACAATAATTAACTGCTTGATACGGTAAGCATATTCTTTCTAATCTGTGGTCACTAGCATTTTCTTTCTAGATTACTGGAACCAGGGCATGGGCATGGCCCAAGGAATAAAGGAGGTCAGATTAGTCAACGCAGACTATGTAGCACCATGAACTGTCTCAGTGATTTATTTTCATGCGTATCCGTCCATTTGTAACTCAAGACTCTCTGTCAGTCCAGTGACACGTTCCAATGCAGAGAAATGCTGAATGTCGGGGAAAAAAAACATTATGTCACCGTCACCAGTGTTCTGCCAAATTAGCAGAACTGTTGCGGTCTGAAGTACTGCCTGACTGTGAGACACGACTGCATGCTCGTTCGTGCGAGAGAGAGAGGTGGAAGGGGGGGTCTGTGTGTGTGGGGGGGGGCAGAGAGAGGGACAGAAAAATGAGAAAGAAGGAGGGATTCTAGGAGACTGTTGTGCCCCTGAAGCAAGCTGCTTGTCAGTTTCAACCGCTTTCATTTTTTGTTCAATCAGCATTTAAAAGAACTGCAGCAAAACAGAAAGGATCGAGGGCAAGGAGAAATACCGGCTTTTAATATGGTCTTATAGAGTCGTATATGGTCAAATGTGTTATATATTGCACAAGCATCCCAGACTAAACATTACTAGTCACCTGGATCACTCAGTAAAGTGTAGCACTAGTTTAACAAGTCTGTATGAAGTCCAGGTTAGTATCCGCAGTTTAGAGACAAGAGCAGTGCTCACTTGTCTCTATCTGTCTCAATGTTTTTATATCAGTCCCTATGTCTCTCGATATCTCTATGCCTCTCTATTAGTCTCTATGTCTCTATCAGTCTCTATGTCTCTTTATCAGTCTCTATGTCTATATGAGTCACTATGTCTCTTTATCAGCCTCTATGTCTCTTTATCTGTCACTATGCATCTCTATTAGTCTATATGTCTCTATCAGTCTCTACGTCTCTCTATCAGTCTCTATGCCTCTTTATCACTCTCTATGTCTCTATTAATCTCTATGTCTCTGGATCAGTCTCTATTTCTCTATCAGTCTATATGCCTCTTTATTAGTCTCTATTTCTCTATCAGTCTCTATGCCTCTTTATCACTCTCTATCTCTCTATTAATCTCTATGTCTCTGGATCAGTCTCTATTTCTCTATCAGTCTCTATGCTTCTTTATCAGTCTATATGCCATTCAATTAGTCTCTATGTCTCTATTAGTCTCTATGTCTCTGTATCAGTCTCTACATCTCTATCAGTCTCTGTCTTTCTATCTCTCTTGATATTTCTCCATCATTCTTGATGTCTCTCTATCAGTCTCTATGTTTATCTATTAGTCTCTATGTCTCCGTAACAGTCTCTATGTCTCTCAACAGTCTCTATGTCTCTCCATAAGTCTCAATGTCTTTCTGTCAGTCTCTATGTCTTTCTAGCAGTCTGTATGTCTCTCTATCAGTCTCTTTGTCTCTCCATCATTCTTGATGTCTCTCTATCAGTCTCTATGTCTCTCTATTAATCTCTATGTCTCTCCAACAGTCAATATGTCTCTCCATCAGTCTCTGTCTTTCTATCTGTCTTGATGTCTCTCCATCAGTCTCTGTGTCTTTCCGTCAGTCTCTGTCTTTCTATCTGTCTCTATGTCTCTCTACCAGTCTTTATGTCTCTCTATCAGTCTCTATGTCTCTCTATCAGTCTCTATGTCTCTCTATCAGTCTCTATGTCTCTCTATCAGTCTCTATGTCTCTCTATCAGTCTCTATGTCTCTCCATCAGTCTCTATGTCTCTCTATCAGTCTCTATGTCTCTCCATCAGTCTCTGTCTTTCTATCTGTCTTGATGTCTCTCCATCAGACTCTATGTCTTTCTATCAGTCTCTATGTTTCTCTATCAGTCTTTATGTCTCTGCTATTATGTGAGTTGATGAAAGCAGTTTCGTTATAAATAGCTAGATCTCAGTCCTGATGGCGTGTTCAGATGGTGATTGCAGTATGTGTTTTCTGTTCCATTGCCCGTCTCTGAGGGAAATGTGGTTTGGAGAGGAAGAAGTGTTTTTTGTCGTCATCAGGCACATTACATTAAGGATTAAAGAGGCCCTTTTTCACCCGACTGTGTAACAGTTCATCTCTCTCTCCACGCCCCACGCCCTACTCAGTCCTCAATGTTCCGCCATCTCTACACTTGTGACATTGGTGTGGTACAATTCATTATTTATAGATGCTGGGCCGTGCACTGGAGGAACTCAAGGTCACACACACCCTGGGGAAAATGAATTGGATTTGCTATGCCATTCAGGGGGAACCAAGAGGATATAGGAAGCAAAGTGCAACGTTGCTGATAAAATCACCTTGAATAATAAGATTACCTTTTCCTTATAGTCAATTATCAAGTAAATGGACCTTGAAAAATGCATTCATATTGCTATATATACTGTTTAGGGAAGAGAAATTGGCCCCTACTGTTTCATTGCCATTGGAATTGCAGTTACCCTTCACATGAAAGATAGGTTGCTTGTAGGCATATCAAACTGTAAAAACATTGAAGGGATGTTAGAAATATGGCAGAGGCTCCCCTAAGCCTAGTGGAAGGCTCAGTGTACTGCAGCCGTCCCCGTTCTTCTCTAGCTTCTATCTCTCAGCTCTGGTACGCCCAGCTCAGTGAAATGCCAGTGGGGAATGGGAGGAGAGGAAGCTTGTTATCCAACTCACTGTTAATCCTTAATAGTCGAGTTTAGTTCTACCATTTGAAATGATGGAAGCACTGGGACTGCGTTTTTGTGAAGACCCATCTGGCATGGGCCTAGAGCCTCCTCCAGTTCACCTTGAGCTGCCAGCTCAGTCACGATGACATTCTGGGTCAACGGTTTCTGCCGAGTCAGTACGTGGAAGAGGCTGAATCAATAAAATAGCCTGGATTCCTTCATGTGTAATATGAAACGGTTTTTGCTATAACAAACTAATCAAATACATTTGAATGCAAATAACTAAAACTCACATTGTTTTATCACTGGCAGCCTGTATTCACAAAGAACAGTATGATTTAAAAGCTAATACAGAGCCTGGATGCGGGAGCCCTTTCACCATAACGCGTTTATATGGGACCAAGAAATATGAATAAGGGAGAGGAAAACAGAGGAGTTGCACTAAAATATGGATGAGTCACATGCCATCACAGCATCTGGCGTTTGTAGAGAAATTTAAGAGGCCAGTCAATAATTTTTTCAATGCTTTCTTGAATTCCTTGCCCCTCTCGCTCCTTCACTCAAGTCGAATACGGCGCCAAGCCAAAAAAATCATCGTCTACCTGTTCCACTGAAAATGGTTATGTAGCCTATATCCCGTGTCCACCTTTCTCCTCACATGCCCCTGCTGTGGATTTGGAATTTTAAAAAAGGAAAATTCCACTAGCACCAAATAGAGACCATCCCTGTAATGTTTTTGAATAACCGGGGAGGGGCTAACACACTGGACGTGCAGCTGAAATGGGAACCTGTTTCCATAGGACACCTGCTTAAAGCAGAGTTTTACTGGGGATTTAAGAGCCATTGGGGAGATTCATTAACGATGGAGGATTGTGACAGGGCTGTAAATGTGGATGCGTTCGGAAGACATTATTGACCCTAGGGTATTTCATTCACTGAGATGGTTAAGTGCCTCTCTCAGGCTTTCATCGCTATTTCAGTGTATTCTGGCTCCATGGATTAAGAAGGACAGACTAGTTAAAGAAGTATATAGTCCAGTTAATTGTCAAAACAAAATTAAAATTGTGACATTTATTTACTGAAAAAAATCTACTTATTTGTGAATAATTTGGTTAAATATATCTCAAAATATTTCTTTAATATTCAAACAGACAACAAGCCAGGTTATTTGAGTGTATACATGAATGTCAAAGAAGAGATGGGAGTAGAATTAAACAATAAGTCCCGAGGGAGTGTTGGGTGAATGGCCATAAAAACACAACACTGGACACAGCCTTTAGCAGTGGTATATCCCTCCGACATACCCCAAAACCCCTAAGGCTACCTATTGCTATTTATAATCTGGTTACCAAAGCAATTACAACAGTTACCCAATCATAGCACTGGCATATTTAACTAATAAGGCCCATGTGGTATTTGGTCAATGCTCCACCACTATGGGCTTTTCTGGTGGAAGGAGTGCCTGAACTCAGCTCTTAACCAAACGCATACCCATCCACACTCCCACTCATACACACACAGTTTATCTGATATACCATGGCTTTTAGCAGCCGATCAGCACCCAGTACCCCAAGTACTCAGTTTACCCAGTTTATAATATTGCACAAGGCTGTGTGATTCTGCAGATTAAACGGTTGGCTTTCTGGCGCATGACAAAACGCAATGCCATTGTTTGTTTAAGGATTCTTATCGCGGAGGGAGCACGTGGCTCTGCAGAAGTTCGTGGCTGGTCCCGCATTTCAATGACAAATGCACCTCAGCCTGAACTCCAAGCACTTCATTACCGCTATGCCCAGCCTGTCGCGCACCCAGTGCAAAACAGACAAATATGTGGAAACAGTCCCGTATAAATACTAGGCCTACGTGATATTTGTTTAGAATACTTGTTCACCTATAAAAAATTAGACTTGAGCTTTGAGGTTTGACCTTAACATCATTAATAGGCCACATATTTTTTGTCCAAAAAATAAAGAATGTAACTATTGCTGTGGTATATAGCTTATAACTGAAAGCCCTTTTAAGTATGTAGAATGCTTTATAGTATTGATAAGGTCAGACACATAATATAGGTTGCATTGCCTTTGAGTGTCCGACCCTGGTAAATGCTGCAACACATTAATCAACTTACCTCCCATTGCTGCTTTCATTACAAAATTCATGATGCTGCTTTATGTCTTGCTTCCACCACGGATCCCGAGTATCAGTTCAAACAGGACAGATGCAGCCGGTGCCAAGAAGAAAAGAAAACCTAGAAATGAATAGAGTCGGTAGAATGTTTATGTTGGCCCATAACCTTACGTTCTCTATAAATGACTGAGTGACTTTGCTCCGTCCGTAGTTTAGATATTGAATAGGGGTTGTGCTTAAGGTGATTGGCTACACTTCGGAGATAGTAGTCTTGGTAACCTCACATGTATAGCCTACTTTATGTTTAACGGAGATACATCCTGAAGGACAGAAAAAGGTCAACGTAGAGCTGTTTTGTTTGGGCAATTTTTGTATAAAAGATACAGTTGACGACACACTAGCCAGTCCAAGTAGGCTTGCCTAGTCTAAAGAACTACTGTATTTCAAATAGGAAGACGTATCCTCGTTTACAATCATAGCATGCAGACACCGTCCCAATGCCGATAACAGCAGTAATTTAATCACTGAGCATTACTCGATTTATTAATATGACATTGGTGACTGAATATAAAAGGCTAATCAAGTCCTCGATTCCAATCCTCGTTTATTATCAAACTTTAAATTTTTCTGATTCAATCGTGTGGTTGAGATGCCTAAATGCCCAGTGAGTTGTAGCCTACGACGTCCCAGGTAGGCTAATCATATAATACCAATAATAGGTTACTTAATTGTAAATAAAAACATTAACGTTTTTTTACATTCCCCGTTATTCCCGACATGTAACCTTTTCATGACCCACACACAATGGCAAAAATCACTTCCTTTCTCAAGCGCGGAGCGATTTCAGCACCATTTTTGGGGGGACAGCTCCCGATTCGTCCCACATACAAATCTCCATGGTGCTGGAGACCGGCCATTCAATTACCTTACCTAGCGTCTTGGATCTCTCAAAAAAGCGACGTTATCCTAGCAAAATTTGGAAGTTGTCGCGAAACAAAGGGGTTGTGGAGATCCTTAGATGCTCACTTCGAGCATCCCTGCTGTATTTCCACCTTCTTCCTGGCTCCTGCAAAACGACTGCACGCGCGTCAGAGGAGGGAACTGCAGTTGCTCTCTGATTATGAGGAGACGAGAGTAATCACATGGAGTTCTCCCAACATTCTTCCAAACGTCCCACGCCTTCACTGACAAAAAACATTGCAAATGTACCTTCCTCGCAACGACTCCTGCCGCTACGACCCAATTCTAGGCTGCTAGATTACACTGTTCGGTAACGAGGCCTTTTGACTTCTCAGTTTGCTCCTATAAACTCTCTTATAACTTCCTTTTTAAAGTCTGACGTAAATGTTTTCGTACATAGGGTGAATGCACACTTCAGTCTACGTATGCTTCCGTAGGCTCACGTCATGCAGCATTTTGCTGGCTCATTAACTCATTGGAATGACAGTTGACGTTTTCAAAATGTTTATTCATCAATTTACTCGTCATTTGTTGCAGCAGGATCTCGTTAACAAGCACATGTCCTTGTCAAGCTTTCAATTGCCACGACAAATGGTAATTTTAATTAATTTCCTCCAGTCATTCTCTCTGCTAACCTGCACAACACCAATAGGCAATAATGGTGTAAGCTGTAAGAACGGCAAATATAGGAAAGGGAGAACAGACTCTGTCTAATGTTCATCACTCTGCAGACAGCTGCAATTTCGTTTACTCACTAGGCTCAGCATTGTTTTTTAAATGTCATGAACCTCTTCTTCATCACCTACAACTGTAGAAGAGGCTTATTTGACCAGATTTTGGTTAATCTAATCCACTATTCAAACAGGCTCAACACTATTTTTGCATTTGTTGTTTTATAGTCAGTTATTTGCAAACCCATGTGTCAAAATGCAGGAAATTTTAGTTGGGGCATTTATGTCAATTACACAGAATGGGTTTTAACGCAACCAGCAAACATTTTACCATTATTTTAACAGGTTATCCCATGAACAACACCAATTTTCAAGGGAAGAAGAAAAAAAATCGAACAGAAAGCAAGAAAATAATTAAATCAGCGAGAAAAAATTCAACCCTAGAGAACAAACAGTCCTAACACACTGCATGTGCCCAGAACCTACTGTATAGATAAACTATTCATCTGCAGTATCCCAGCTGCTCCTCAATCTTTCTCTGTTTCTCCTACGCTCTCTCTCTCTCTCCTCTCCTTTTCTCACTTTCTCTTCTCTCGCTCTCTCTTTCTCGCCCTTCTTTCCCTCCCTCCCCCACCCCCTCACCCTTTCTCCATCGCTCTGTATGTCTCTTAATTTCTCTCTCCTCCTACATCTATACTTTGGGCCCATCCTTCCCAACCCCCCTTCATTCTTTCTTCCCCTCTAAAACCACATTTGCCTTATTAAAGAGCCCCTGAAAGGCTGACTGCGTCTTCATCGGCTTGACATGCTGCCGCCACTTCCTATACACCCAGCACCCATGTTCGCCTCTTCAGCCAGACCGGTCAGGCGCCTGGCTCACTGTAAAACAGAGGGCTTCCATACAGAAGACATTAATTAATAAAGACACAGACACTGTGTCTGGGAGAAACACAAAACATCCATCATTGTCTATATAGAACCCTTGTGTGTAGTAAAAAGAAAACGACATCACTCCCTCAAAGCAGGCACACGTCATAGAGGAGAGTTCTAGCTGTATTGGAGCTATTGAACCACTTGGCTAATTGAATGCTGTCACAGTGGATTTGATTTGGGGTAATCAATGTTTTCTAGTCATGGGTAAAAAGCTCAGGTATAGATATATTTTACAATGTGCAAATAGTCTGTGTTGGGGCCTGTGGGGACAGTTTTTATTCTAAACCTTTTCAAAGAATGAAATGGTTTTATGGTTCGCTGTGATATTCTTGGTGTAATTCCTCTCGTGTGTGCAGCACTGAAGGGCTAAACTCTTTGTGTTTCCCTGAAGTCAAAGGAGAACGAGGGGGGGTTGATATAACTGTCCATCAACTGCACTCAGCGGACACTGAAGTGGGTGTGCCTGTCTGTCTGCCTGTCTGTCTGCCTGTCTGTCTGCCTGTCTATCTGCCAAGCTGAGCTTCCACTGCAATGCGTAAAGGGCCCACTCTGCAGCAAAGGCAGGGCGGTCCTGCTCAATCGGACGTCCTGCAGCTATCGTGATGTTAGAAGCATTGACTGATCTTCCCCCACTGCCTGGCCTAGACTGACTGCCTGCCCGCCTGCCTGCCTGGGACTTGGGCTGGGGTGAAGAAAACACACCAACCCGCAGGAGAGGACTGGGAGCTGGAACGCAGCCAAAGTGCCGCATACAGTAACGTGATGGAGATGCACTGCAGATTGCGACCCGACTCCCATTCCTAGAAGACACAGAGGCAGCCAATAAATGTTTCCAAGCCCGCCCCCACTTTCCCGATAATGAAGGCCACCCTTCTCTCCACCCTTCTCTCCATCCTTTTCACAAACACACACACTTTTCACTCTAGGTTTCATATTTTTTTAAGAGAAATGGCTGCCATTGGGTGTGTGTTTCACCTGAAGGGTTTAGGTTGCTCTAATTAGCACAGTGAGTGGTAATTGGCTGAAAGCAATGTTCGCTCCATTTTCAGTGTGTTCCCTATGTGTTACACAATATTGATGCCAAATGTGAATGTCAGCATGTATACCTCAACTGGCTTTCCTTCCTTGTTACCATGGAAAAGTAAAATGTCTTCACATAGTAAGACTTTAATAAGCTAGTGGAATACTGTTCAAGGTTTTCTATTCAAGTTCAAGTTTAAAGTGATTTTTTAATAGAGAAAAACATGAGGTACCTAAAACATATAATTACAGAAGATGTTGTTAGTATTCCCCCTCTTTTGAATTTTTAAGATTTTGCTGAGTGAAACTTATTTGCAATTACAGCAAATGTATTTGTAAGTGTTCTTGTGTTTTTAAAAGTCTGCACACTTTGATTTTGCAGTTTTATTTACATTGTGCTTTCTACATTTTTTTTACATTCTGTCTCGGTGTTTCGGATCAGCATTGTTCATGTCTAACCAAGGTTTTACAACTTTTAAATCTAAACCGTAACTTGGCCAACATTCAATTTATTCTTGGGAAGCAACTCCGATGTGTTATTAGGTTGTCCTGCTAAAAGGGAAATACCTATCTCAGAGGCTGGCATTAAGCAGGCTGAATCAGGTTCTCCATATGACCTGTACGTGTACAAATGCTGTTTATTCTTTCTTTATTCCAGGAGAACTCAGTCTTGACAGATGTCAACAATCTGTACCAGGCTGCAGCCTTCACCATATTTAGTCAAACCAGGAGCGGATTCGTTAATGTAATGTGTTGTTTTGGATTCGTCCCAAGCTCGAAGGAGCCATTTGCTGCTTTAATCCCCCCACACAAAAGCAGCAAAATGCTATTCATATTATGAAATATTGGGAAAAGGTTTATTTGAAATGGAGTACGTCCCATATGGTTTCACACAAAATATTCATGCCCAATATAGTCTTGCTTCTCCCTGATGATTCTCTCTTATTTTAGTCCAATTGTTGTGTAGCATTGGCAGCTCAAAGAGACGATAAAGCTCTGGAGGAAACTCAAATAAATGTAGGCATCACTCTCCAGCGATGAAGGAATAAACTGACTGAAATGGACCTGAAAAGTGAGCTCAGTTGGCCATGTTTCTCCTTGACAGGTATGCTATACACAAGTAAGCAACCCAAATGTTTCTATCTGGTGCCATAAGCTTAGGACATGTAAACAAAAACACATGTTTTATACATTTTGCTAGTTAGAAAGCTAGGTAGCTGTTATCTAGTTAAATATTTACACTCAGTCTGTCACGCCTGTAGCCGAATGAAGGAAGTGGAAGCAAGTGCAAAGTCATAGTATATTTGAATAAAGAATAAGATGTGCTCAAAACCACACAAAGCAATACAAATGGCTTTAAACAGGAATTCCTACAATAACTGTAACAATGAAGGACAAGGACATGGTGAAGCAGAGGAAGTTAAATATATATGCTGGTGAGGGAACAATCACAAATGGTGAGTAATGATGGATGATGAGACAGTCCTGATTAGGGTGAGGGAGTTGGATTAGAATGTTCAGGTATGCTGAAGAAGGGTGTTTGTGCTATTTGGCACATCAGCCCCAGCACCATGTGTGATCTATCCCAAATCCAGGGCAAATCTGCGCTGTCTCATGTTGAAGGTTCGGGGAAAGCCGGAGAACCCATAGTCAGGCTCGAACCACTGACTATCCGGAATGAGGCACAACCTTGATGTTAGCAGAGAATGAAAGGGTTATCGCCCAAAATCCAAGTGTGTGCAGAGCAGGAGATTCAGAGATCCAAGATTGTGGAAAGTAGAATGTGATATTTCACAGTGACGAAGGCCGCAGATAGATCGAGATTTCTTGTGACGTCCAATTCCCGGAGTTGAACTTGTCTTGTCGGCAACTCTACAGCAAGTGTGGAATGGTCAAAGATTGATCAAAGTCTTCTTCAACAAGTATTGACAAGCCGGTCCCATTCTTATGACACTGCTTATATAAGCCTTTAGTTGATACAAGCGTGGGAGGCTACACATTTATCAACTATACGACCTTGATTGAAATTGCAGGTGCCCCATCTACAAAAGGGGTTCCTAGTGAGTAAAGTGACAAGTTACCCCCGTGCAACTATCCACCCGTTCTCCCCTGGCAGAGCTGTGCCCATCTGATGCATTTGTGCTGCAACTTAAACTACTGTGTCACATGGAGGCCCATGCAAATGGGAGTCCTACAGGTGTCAAACCGATCCCACGTAGGGCCTAGTGTATGTTGGCTTTTGGTCTTTCCCTTCAATTAGTACCCAATTAACCAGGTGAAGGGAGATTCTAACCAATTAGTGACCTAATCAATCAATCAATCAATCAAATGCTCGGAAAACAGCAAATACCTGCATACACTAGGCCTTCTGTGGAATCAGCTTGACACCAGTACAGAGTCTAAACTATATGTTGTTTAACGTTAACTAAATTGCCAAGCTAGCCAGTGGTTATCTAGTATTTAGAGCTGTTATCTCTTTAGACAATTTAGAGTTGTAAACACATTGGGCCCTATCTTGCACCTGGCGCAATGCAGCGCAAAGTCTGAACGCAAGTGTCTTTGCTTGTTTAAGACCGACGCAGTTGTCAATTTCACACCAGGTGCCCGGTTTGTTGTATGTTCACCTTCTGGCCGAAGTGCTTGAAAATATGTTTTCTAAGTTCAGCTTGCTAGTGTTTAAAGTGAATTAGCAGAAACTATGGGCCCTATTTTAACAATCTAAGCGCATTGCGTGAAGCGCATGGCGCAAGTGCGCTTTGGGCGTGTCCAAATCCACTTTTGCTATTTTGACAGCGGATAAAAGGTTCCATACGCCGGGCGCATGGTCTAAAAGGGTTGTACTAAGTTTCTTCATTATTCGTAGGCGTGTTTTGGGCGTAACATGCAATAAACCAATCAGAGATTAATCTCCCATTCCCTTTAAGAGCCAGGCGTGTTTGTACCTTTCGCACATTGCTATTATGACGGCGTATTTGCACCGCAATATTTTTAAAATAACTATGACGTGCTTCGCCATTGACTTTATACCAGGTTTTGGTTGGTCAATGGCGCGATCACTTTCCGATGCCTCAAGATCGCAATACGCCAAGAATTATCCTGAACACACCTCCCTGTTAGACCAGCACTCCCATGGGCGCAAATATGGGCGCATGTGCATTTGCTATAAAGCCATCTTTATATACGGCTCTGGGTTCTAAGTTTTATGAACCATCGATATTGTATGCCCTCGACGTTAACGAGTCCTCTTATCGATGCTCCTGCTACAAAGCTAATGTTTGTCCCACCATAGTCTGGTTTGATCGATGAGTAATGTAGACAAAATTCTGCGCATGTAGCTAGTGTTAAGTTACATCGACCTTAGCTAATGTCAGCTGCATACAGCTCCCGACATTAAAGCTACCCGCCGAGTTCATGCTCCTTCGTTTGGGTGAGAGAGCTAACCTGAGATATGAGCAGAGAGTGTAGACTGAGTAATGCGCCTCAACTTAAATGAGAAATTACTAAATTAAATAGGTTATTGTCTGGCACATGGCACGTTACTTTCAGAGAGCTAATTTTTAAGTTCCAATTTACAATTGCAGATCAAATATATAATTTTTACCAGCACACACTCTCTGGCTCATACCATATCAATCATTTAACTTCCTTGTATACCTATTTGAAAAATGTGATGGCCAAAATACCATTGATTTATATTGTGTTTACTTTTTGATGAAACTGCTCCCAATTAAATCAATTTTGTACTTTTATAAATCACATGTAGTTAGGCCACTGACTTTCTGACCTCTTTGTATTATATATCTTTTGTTGCTTTGATTACACATAAAAGCTATAAAAGACTCTTACTTAACAATAGTTGTTTCTAAACATCAACATTTCACATATAATTACGGTCTTCATTAAATTACACAGCTTTTCTGCATTTAAAATCTTGAAATTTTGGCACTTTTTTTACACATATAGCTAGGTGGTTTTGAAAAGAAAAGGATTGTTGTTGGTTTAAAAACAACATCACTTTATGTATTGTTGATAAAAGGCGGAGAAAAGTGAAGACCTTAGTGATGAACAATGAATCATTGTTTTACATTCTGTAATAAATAATGGAGGTCAACCAGGAGTATTGAATAAAGATGGTTAAGTTTATTTCAGCTTTCAGTGTTTAATATCTGTGTTTTTATGGGAATGTGGATCTTTCAGATAAATTTGAGAAGCTCTTTTGATCATGTTTCACATTTTATTGTGTCATGTAGTGTGGGGCGCTGGTCTTGGTCTTGACTCGGTCTCGCCCTCCCTTGGTCTTGGTCTCGGCTTGGTCTCGGCTTGGTCTCAGCCCCGAAAAGTCTTGGTCTTGTCTCGGTCTCGAAACACTCTGGTCTTGGTCTTGTCTTGGTCTCGGGTTAGGTGGTCTTGACTACAACACTGGCGAATACTCGTGCTTCTAGAGACATGAATAGGTAAAGAGCGTACGCAATTATCTCAACTGATACATAAAGGAGTGAACAACAAGTATACCTAAAACCTATGCTCTATCATGGCATAGACGCGTAAAGGTAAATTTACAGAGCATACGCCTGGACTCTAGCTACTCACATAAATCAACTACTTACATAAATGAGCGTACCTTTTCCTGGACGCCAGTAACCACAAGTGACAATACAATAATGAACTGCAACCTCCCCTGAATCACCACAGCTTATATAGGATCTCAATAGAAACAAGCTGCAAATAATTACTAATCAGATATGACAAGCACCTGACTGAATTATACTGAGACCTATCCATAGTTATTGGTGTTCAGGGGAGTTATGTCACAGCTCCATAACACATACTGTACACAAACTGAACTTAAAGCAACAGTATGTACATATGTACTGGCAAACATGAACACAAATAAACACAATAAACATATAATGCAGTAAATATACATAGAAATACATGAGTCCATCTCTAAGTTCAACTGCCACACCATCCCATTCAGGGACAGTGTGACACCGTGGCACAAGATTTTCGCTCTACATGCAATAACATCTGATTTTTTTTATGTGATAACTTGAAACTTGGAAAATGTAAAACTTGTGATTAGCATTTAATACCGGAGGTACTTCACAATTTTACAGATATTGTATATATGTGAGACAGACTAAGCATTTGTAATAAAGAATGTAATGTAAACCCCTGCTAATTCAAAAAGATCAAGTTATTCCATTAGCCAAATTTGACTCCCGTAATAGTTTGGGTTTGCCATAACTATATTTTAAGTATTACATTGGTATTTGTTAGGGACGTAACGACCCAGGTAAAAAAAAAGTATATTTAAATGTACTTGAAATGTATTTTATTTATCCTAAATATACTTCTAATATATTATTTTGGTATGTATATTTTGAAAGTATACTTCAAATATACTTAAATATATTAAATACATACTTATGGTTAAACATAAGTATACTAGAAGTATATTACTGGAGTATAATTTAAATATACTTTTT
>JACXGM010004069.1:0-11753 GCA_016801145.1 Umbra pygmaea | reverse complement strand
ATGCACTCTGAGATGGTAGGAAATCAATGAAAATATGCGACAATTCAAATCAGTGATATTAAATGAAACGGGATACATGTTTTAAAGTTGCTCCTACTCCTACGCTCATGGACAATACCTACTCACACTCTCCTTTCTCTGCAAGAGGCAAGATTTGGAATGATTCAGATTTCTCTTGGCACGTCTAAGATAAGAATTACAACTTTCAGAGACGTTGCTCACGTCACATCTACATCATCAAGCTCAGCATAAGGCTGTGCAGTATGCTAGGCTATCATCGAAAAAGTGCTTCTAATTGGCTTCACTCTGTCTCCATCGGAATGGCGTCTGTTGGTGCATTCATATACTGTCTTTGCTCATATCAGTTTTTTTACAAATCAATATAGTCTATGGTTGGAGTGGACAACACGGGCCAGTTTTCGGTCCCCACACGCATCAACGAGACCTGGCCGCCCATGACCCTGTTGCCAGTTCACCGCTTTTCCTTCCTTGGACCACCTTTGATAGGTATTGACCACTTCAGACCAGGAACACCACACAAGAGCTGCGGTTTTGGAGATGCTCTGACCCAGTTATCTAGCCATTACAATTCGGCCTTTGTCAAAGTCGCTCAAATCCTTACACTTGCAAAAATGGGCAAGCGTAACGATTTGAGCAATTCTATATGGCTGATCAGTGTAAATTTGAAATGTATTAATTTTAATAACTTAATTAAACATATACAATACCTTGTGTAGATCAATCACAAATAAAGCACAGTTAAATCAATTTCAATCATAGTGCAACACAATTTATTTATAAATGTCCAAATCACATTAATACTGAAAACAAGTTAGTACAGACACTGCTAGTGCATTATTCATGGGTGTCAGCCATCCATAGAAAACACTAATGATCCACATTAGCAGTTATAAAAATACAAATGAATGCCTACACAGAATGTAAGCCGCAGACTCAAACATCACATTGACACCTCTGTCTCTGTTTCAGCTGTTTATCTTTTCATCTCCTCATGCACATCAAAGCGAGTTGGATTAAGAAAAAAAACTGCGATGACTCGATGAAATAAAACCTGTGTTGGAGAAACGGCAAGTGTCCCCCTCCCCCGCTGTCACTGCGTTTTCAACCTGTCTATGCCTTCGAACATTTCTTCAAAGTTGTGCAGAACAAAAAGCATCTATGTATGATGTGCAGCCAAACCTACCATTCACCCCCCCTGTGTTGCTGTCACAAAAATATCTATTTTAATCCTATTTGTCAAAACACTCAAATTCCCAACTCTGAATCAGGCAGCCAATTACTTCAAACAATGGTTGAACGAGTCCAGTCCCGAAGGCTTATTATTCCTCATTGGTCAATGGAACCCTCTAAATTCATACCCAAAAGCCTCTCTCAAACAAAACAAAAATATCCATCATCACAAAGGCATCCGTCTGCCATCTTAGTTTCCCCCCCAATGAGTATTGAATAATGTGCGTCTAGAATTGCTGACTCTTCAGAAAGCGATGGACCTAACCACTGTATGGCTTGGTATTGATTAAAGGCTGTTGATCGATACTGCATGGTTGATGGTTAGTAGTTTTATGAGGGTCAAGTCATGCCTTCCGACTTTGTTTTATGGACCCACTCGCCCTTTGCTGACCCAGCACTCTATACAGACTGGATAGGAGCCAGGCGAGGGGGGAAAGTATGGCAGGCAGGAGAACACACAGACAGAGGCAGGCAGACAGATAGAAAAACTGGCGGACACAGTAAGATAGACAGAAGCAGTAAGACAGTCAGGAACGGGCAGTGCTTTAACAAACATGAAGTGACAGGCAAGACCAAAAAGACCAGAAAGGCATACAGACAGACAGGAGAAAACAGTTACACAGGTAGAGAAATAGTGGCAGTAAGACAGACAGGCAGGCAGACAGGGAGAGTGGTAGTGGCAGGAGAGCACCATTTTAAACAGAGGTAGGCAGGCATGTCAGCCTCCTAACCTTCCCTGGAGTTCAGTGGCAGAAGGACTGTTTGCTATTCTGTTCACTGTTTATTAAGGGACTTGTTTGTTCTCTGTCTGTGTCCTTGTAGGACAGTGAGCTTTCATTTTGTAGTGTTTAGCTGAATTACCATATAGGAATGCTACCCAAATAATTACATTTATAAGAATAGTGGATCATCATTTGGTTTAACAAACGCACACTGTCTGTTTGCAAGTGGATATAAACACTGGGTTGAATCCCACAATTACTTTCACCAGAGATGTTTTCTCATTCAATTTATGCTGCTGACAACTCACTGTCTTGATGAATGGCAAATGTATATGTTTTTAAGCTTTGGTACACACACACACACACACACACACACACACACACACACACACACACACACACACACACACACACACACACACACACACTTCCATGCAAGAATGACTGCATACACCCCATTGACACACTGCTGATGCTGGGCTATCAAGCATTGCATAGCTCCATGAATACATTTACAAATTCTTTCCAGGGGTCATGAATATTTTACAGCTTTAAAAGGTGAGGGAGAACACAGTGAGTGACCGGATGAATCGTAATCTTCTAGGATGTTTCGTTTCATTCCTCCCCTTTAAGAAATTTTAATAATTTAAAAGAATCCCCTCTTCAGATAAGCATAATCGGTATATAAACAATGCCATCATTTATATTTTGGTGCGGCCCCACAAATATAGTGCTGCGTGTGTGTGCGTACGTGTGCGTATGACTTTGCAGATATGATGGGTTGCCCTTGAGAAACCTTCACTAGCATAGAAGGGGATGATGAAATGCAGTCTCTCTGCTGCTGTATTTACACTAGTGACACCCTCTGACCGAACCGGGAACTGCACATGATTTTAACAAACACGGAGCACTTTAATTTGCAGGGGTGGGTGTGGAAGTAGGCAGTCATGCGCCTCAACTGTTGGTTCACACAATCGCCTGGGCTGTTCAAACAGCTTGCTCTCCCTGTAATTCAATCATGAATAAATTAGTCAGTTATAAATTGCTTTGAAATGGGTTGAATTTGATTACCTTCAACTAAACATGTGGCTGAGAGTAGACACTGACCAAATGATCGTTACATCCATTTGTCAACTGAAACGTAGTCCGATCCTACACTACTTAGCACCGGAGCGCAACAGATTCATTAACCCCAATGCCAGAATCTACAGCAGTGACAACTGTAATAGAAAGTACATACATTGTCTAAATGTAAATTATGTCCATAGTCTATTTCCCAGGTGAGTCCTCAACACTTATACAAATTCCCCCTAAACAAACCTGACTTGAAAAAGGAAAGGGAATCCTCACTTGGTTTGGTTATTTAATAGTAGTTGTTTGGTGGGGGAGGGGTCCCTTGAGAGGAAACCTGGTTTCGTGGGGGAACCCGCGGGCAGTGGAGCTTGACGAGAGGGGAAAAGCACTTCACTTGTCATAGAAAAACGCAAATGTAGTGGAGTTGTGTTTGTAATCAAGAGTCAGAGCACTGAAGATAACGTCTCATTTTAAAAGTTTGAGTGGGGGTGGTCCGTGTCGTCGGCCAGATACTGTTCATACTCCACAAGGCGACAGCTAAGTAAGTCGGCCGGGGGATTTGTCCTTTCCTTTTGTTTACCTAATGACTATTGAAAGATGTGTCGAGAAACACACACGTGCGGTTCATCTGTAAAAAGCGCATGAAATCCGGTGCCAGTTGAAGACAAAGTCAGTTCCAGGAAGTCCATTGCAGCAGTGTGACAGGCTTTTGTTCGTTCAACACTACCCTGGATGTTTCCCCGGGGTAGTGCTGTTCTTTCATGATATCTGGGGCTGAGTGGTTTGGGGGAAACAAGGAGAGGATGGGGGTGGGGGGTCGCAAAGGAGTGACTGCATTCTGGTCTCCGCGCACGTCCTACTGCGTCACACAACCCCGGCCCCCCCCCTCCCCCCCCCCCCCCAACTCGCTCTCTTTGCAGCTCTCAAGGCTTAACACCAGTCAGCTCTTATGCAATCCGGCCCTCATTTGTGGAAATAGCCCTGCAATGCAGCACAGTTATAAAATAGCGAGCCGCACTGCTGCTGTTGGCTTGTGCTTAGGATGTGGGCTGTGAGACGTGCTCAGTGAAGTGGCTTTGAGTGAATGGAGAGCGCACACTAGCTGCGTTTACACAACCGGTTGCAGATCGAACACACACATATTTGTTCTTAAGAAAATACTTCAGAAATTAACATTTGTTTTGTTATATATTTTTTCTGTAGTTATCCATTGCTTTTTTTCAAAGACTATACAAGCATCTGTAATATTATTTTTAATGCAGAAATTAATCGTTTCTTTCTGCAAATTAAACTACTACACAAGTGTCAATTTGTTTATTACTATGCCAGAATTAAAACTAATAAGAAGAACAAAATACCTAATTATAATACTTAATGAACGCTCTTCAAACTGAAATTACAGTTTACTGAGATATGCTCTCAATGTTTTAAATAGGGATATCATAATCTTTTCAATGAAGACCGTGACACCCCTTCATTTCTTTTACGCCTACTACATTAGGTTGTGATCAACTCAGTAATAGAAGATTCAAAAGAAATTAGAGGAGAACACATTCCTCAGCCAAAATCCATCAGTGAGGAAAGTGCATAAATCTGGTCTCAAGTCTGTGCAGTGTTGAGACATTGTTTATTTGTTTATTTAATCGGCACAGTGCACATTAATGAACAATCTTACACTTCTGTACAGACTGTAAATGAGCCAGATTATAGTATAAATGCTCATTTCCATCTGTAGTCCCGAGACAGGAAGACAACACACAAAAGGGACAATATGTTGATATACAATATCAATCAAGAAACACATAAACACATAAATACGCATTCAGACAAATTACATTATATCGATAAAAATGAGTCAAAATGAAAACATCTAAACGTTGTCATTCAATCAGCTGTTCCATATACACATTACAATGTAGAGATTGGTGCTTTGGAAAAAGGTGTTGTGAACTAAGCCAATTTCTCACAATTTATCAGCTCAGTTGTTTCAGATGTATTTCATCGCCTGTAGCTATCTTCATGACGGTTTCTCAGCCTAATGTAATCTGTGACTACTGTATTAACTAGCTCAATTGTGATTAAATTTTCTGACAAGTAATACATACTCTGTAATGTATAACAACTTAAGTTGTTAGGGAAAAATTATGAAATGAGGAAGCAAATTCACCCTGGATCTGCCAACAGTGAGAACACAAGGGCAGTTCTATAGATTGTCCTTTTTATTGAGGTGAAGCTCATTCTATAGGGCTTTTCCAGCCCACCGTACATCACTTGTTGTTGCTTGCTTTTGGGGGTTTGGCCCGGGTATCTGTCAAAGCACTTGCTGCTCTAAAAAATCAAATGGCATGTTGCCTAAATTATGGATCTTTAAAATGGCTGATTGGTTCTCTCTGCTCCTCTATCAATCAACGTTAGGATCACACATTCAAGAGAGCTATTTGAAACTGTACCTAATAAAGTATGTCAAATTTTTTACATGACATATTTATCATTGTATGCATGCTCAGGCATGACCTTATGCCTTACTAGTAAATTAAACTAGTATTTGCAACAGGAATTTAAATTTATTCTATCTGGTAACTCATCTGTTTGTCAATAATTTAACGTTTCCTTTTTGCAAGAGTTTAAATTTTTGATTTTCACAGAGAACATTTCATTTTTTCTGTTTGTGGAAGCAGCACAGCAGTACCTCTTCAGTGTCACTAGAGGGACCACTTGGACTTGCTATGCATAGCAGTGGATGACCAATATGTCCGCCTGTTTTACTAACTGAATTTCAGTCTGCTATTTGTCCTCAAGACCCTTGTGTATTTTAACAGTAAGCCTATGGTCAGTTGATTGTTATCAAGTACCCCATGTGGACAGGGCAAGGAATACCAGGGATCATAGTACTAGAGCTGGGCGATATGGAAAAAATCTAATATATAGGAAAATAATCAATCTAATATCACGATATCAATATAATATTAATATATTGTCCAGCCACTGATGTACAGTAGATGCACTCGAGAAGCCAATAGTACTGGGCTGATGGCCACATCGTTATCTCCTTTTCTGGATAAACATTGTCTCAAATAAACTCAAGTTAAGTGACATTGTGTCGACCAAAACATTAAAGCGATGTCTACATGGTCACTTGCCCCAGTCACAAACAATCCTTTTCACAGCATTGCTGAAAGGAAAGAGAATGGTTCAAATATAACAGCTAATCACAATAAAATAACCTTTCATTATTACTGAATATATATTATGGATATTCTTACATCAGCCAATCTAGCTCTAGTGGGCGAGGGAGTGAGGTCTATTTACTGTATCCTGACACTATCAAAGTCAAAGTAAACCTGTCTGTATACCTCGGTATAATTAATTTGAATGTTTGGCTCTAAAACTGGCATTCAACCATTAATAATTTTAACACTTTATAATCCACCTAAGCCATCGGATCTCTTTTTAACTGAATTGTCTCATGTCTCAATGTATTGCTTGTTGGTGATTTTAATATTCATATTGATGCCACTGCTGCTTGTTGCTTTGCTGCTAATTTTAAGTCATAACTTGTTGGTCTTGATGTCATTGAAAATGTAGCTTTTCCCACTCACAACAATGGTAACACTTTAGATTTAGTCTGTTCAACTGGTATTGTTCCCTGCAATGTAACTGATGCTAAGATACCCATCTCTGATCACAAAGCTGTTTTATTTGAAATCTCTGCTCCTGTCTCCAGGTATAATCACCAACACAACAGCCTTCAGAAACACATGAACCCATCTGACCTTATGAGCTTCATTAACACATACCCGACCACTGACTCCCTCTGTCCCCTCAACCTCATCACTCATTACAATGCCTATCCTCCACCCTGGATGCCATCACTCATTACAATGCCTATCCTCCACCCTGGATGCCATCACTCACATTAAACCCTGCTCTGTCTCCTTTACACACACGGCTCCTTGGTACACCTCTGAGCTCCACCAGTTACAAACCCGTGGGAGACGCCTTGATCACCTGTGGAAGAGGACAGGCCTACAAAGATTTTTGCAATATCAAAAGGCTTTTTCTGTTGCCAGAACATTCTACTATTCTAACATTATATACTCTGGGAAAAACTATTCTAGGCTCCTCTTTTCCACAGTAAACCGGTTACTTCAGCCTCCTGATATCTTCTCTTCAGACCCCTGACCGGAACTCTGAAACAAGTTTCTGAACTTAGAAAAATCCAAGTCATCCATCAGCATTTAATTAATATTCCTATTACTCCAGTCCACAACCTGTCCTACACAACTACCTTACAGGGCCCTGCCTATACTACCTGCCTTACAGACTTCCCCTTGGCTAAAACATCAAAACTTTAGAGTGAGCGTATCTTAGGTCTAGTACCTCGGTACAACTCTTACCCCAAAAATAAATATATAAACTGTCTGTTGTGACAATAAAACGAACAAGTTTATTTAACTGCATTTTCTTATTATTTTAGTGAAGACTCATAAATAACTACATACAACTAATGTTAAGGAAATCCGTTTGTTTTTTGTTACTCGTTTCTGGATTTTTATATATCCGATTTTGAGATTTTTGTATCGATATCGGCCTTAAAAATCCTTTATCGGTCGGGCTCTACTCACTACAATAGTTAACTCCTCCCTCTCCACTGGCATTGTACCACCCACTCTTAAGATTGCTGCTCACCAAATCAACTACAACAACATCTAAATTACAATAACTTCCAGTATATGACCATTTCAAATGAGCACTGCATTTGACACCATCTCACATCCCCTCCTCATTGAACATCTGGCTAGAAGGGGGTGCACTCTCCTGGTTTGCTTCTTACCTCATGGATCGCTACACATTTTAAACATCATAACTCAGCTTGTGTCACTGCGTCACAGGGTGTCCCCCATGGGTTAGTGCTTGGTCCTCTCCTCTGATATAGACGCTGCTGGTACAGGTTGCACATATCTGCGAGACGGAAGGTGGAAGGACCATCAGAATTGAGACTGGTTTCAATAATATAGGTGACCAGTTCAGAAAGAGCCTTAGGAAAGATGGCTGGTTGAACCATTTCACTCTGTGACTCTTTCTCAAGCCTTCTGAGGTGGAGTTTCTCTCTGTTGTAGAGATGAATGAGACACATTATGGTATTCAAGCTCCTATGTAATGACATCAGCACCACTTAGTTGAGCCAATAAGTTACCATCATTCAGTGTGCGTGCACATCCATGTAGTCTGTCATTCAGGTGCATTGTCATTACCTGACGTAGGTCAGATTCAAGAGATATGTTATCACAAAGAAAGCAAACCTGATCATCTAGATTTTACTACATCATGGTTCTGTGACGCTTTGTTTGGCCTCCATCTGTCTCACTACATTGAGCATTGGATTGTTGCTTCTGGGCATGAAGTAACTTTGTTTGTTGAACCAAAGTCGACAATTGTAGTGATACGCTTGGTTCCTTCTCAAAGTAAAGTAGCTTCTATACCACCACCTTCATCCAGTCGTTCCAGGTCCAGGGTCATTGGCATTTTGTTGATCTTGTGAGTGGAATGTTGGTGGCAATCATTTTATAGCCATCATGTTGAGAAACATGATGGGTAGGTAGTAGGGTTGCCACCTGCCCTGTAAAATATGGAATCGTCCCGTAATTGACACTTAAATCTTGCGTTCTGTTTTGAATCAATACGGGACGCGATTTGTCCCGTATTCTCATAAACGTCCCATACACCAGAGGTTTTCAACACGTGTGCACTTGTGTGCCGTGACAACTCCCCAAGTGTGCCATTAAAATTTTCCAAATCTGTAGTTTTTTTAGGGGGTAATTTATGCAGTGCTTAGTTCATAATGTTCTTTTGCTCTCCCGTGAGGATTGCCCAAGGTATTGTGCTGGAGACAAAATGCCTCACATCACGTGCTCAGAATCAGATCATGTTCAGCCTCTGATCTGATTGGACAATGAAGAAATTAAGGTTGCACCTGTAGTTGACAAGCGCACACATTTATGCCTCCTAAAACCGTGTCTGTTTCCAAATGTCAAGCAACATCCATATAAACCCACGTTACTTTCTTCCATGTTGCACAAGTTTTAAGTAGTTGGTTAACCATGCAGAAAATATTTTTTTGTTTAATTGCAAACTAAAAAATGTTTAGCAACACGATTGTCCAGTAAGTATAGGTTGAATGGCATATAGGGAGAATGAATGGACAAGGCAAAGATTGGATATGAAGGTAAGATGTTTTCAGTTTGCAGACCACTGCAAAAAGCAAGTCTCTCTGGTTTTACACTTGATAGTTTGTGTTTGGGAAAAATTTATATTTTAATTTTATTCCATAAACAACTGACAATGTTTCTCTCAAATTCTAAATAAAAATATTGTTATACAGACCATTTATTTGCAGAAAATTACAACTGGTCAAAATAACAAAAAATACCAGATATAATGCAAAGAAAGTTCATATTAATTTATTAACACAATAATAATCAGTTAACTTCATTCATATCATTTCTTCAATAATGATAATAATTGTATTATAATAATAATTGTCTTTCATGCATCTTGGCATACTCTCCAAGGAGCGGGGAGTGTCCTTTATTTCTTTGCATGGAAGATGGCAACCCTAGTAGGTGGTGATTGGATGGGTTCCTTTGTGTCTGTCTGACAAAGACAACATTTCATCCAATAAGTTGGCCACTTGGCTGACATGGGATTTTCATTTGCCATTTTGGTGGTTTGTTGTCTGATTAAGGCCAAGGTGTTATCCTTTTACCACCTCAATCATAGACATAGTACACATTCAGGTATGGGATACAACTAGGTTTGGGTCACCATCACCTAGTCTGATCATTAATCCAGTGCCATTTAAGTCCTGTGTGATCTGTACACCTTCCAGGTAAGCATATATGGTAAATAAAAAATGGTAAATGGACTGCATTTATATAGCGCTTTTTCTGACCAATGGCCAACAAAGCGCTTTACAGAGCCACCCATTCATACACCCACTGTGGTGTCAGCCATGCAAGGTGCCTGCCAGCTCGTCGGGAGCAGCTGGGGTTAGGTGATTTGCTCATTGACACTTCAACACTTCAACACTTGGTCAGGAGGACCCGGGGATCGAACCACCAAACTTCCGGTTGCTAGACAACCTACTTGAGCCGCTGCAGCCCCAAGTAATGTATTGCCCGGCTTACCCTTGGCTCAGCTCTCCCGCGCTGGCACAACCTGTCAATTCAGGTGGGGCTATCTAACTACATCTATTACTAGCTAATTGATTAGGGTTAAACAGCATTTGGGACACTAAACTTAGCTATACTATTACTACTAGTCAAGAACTACAGTATAAGTAAAAGTAGATCAGCTGACACTGAACCCCAACAGCGAAGTCACCAGTGTGCCCTGGTTGTGTAATTACTTTCACTTAATTAAACAAAACCTTTTTTTTAACATCTTGAAAATGGTTGCCATCTTATATTTTTGAGTAGCACACACCGTTTTTCATGAGAATGTTCCTTGAAGAATATTTGTACCAAATTTGATGATGGGGTCTAAGGTTGGAAGGGTCGACTGATTAGTGTGCAGAGGTGGTGACGGCTTGTAAAATAATGGCTGCTGAGGTGGCTCTTCCAGTAGGTAAGGGTAGGGGGTGACAGCGGGTGGTCCCATGTGATACAGATGGTTGTTCAAGTGGGGTGAAGAAAAGGGATGTGTTGTTGAAGGTGTTAAAAAGGGGATTGACTGTGAGTAATTTGGAGGAGTATCAGAAGAAAAGGTTGGTGGTAGGCGAACGATTAAAAGGGCAAAGAGGGAAGCGTGGCAGGAGTTTTACTCAACCATTGGGAGGGGTACGAATCTTGGTAGGTTGTGGAGGATGTTTAGAAAGAGGGGGGTAAGGGTAAGGGGGGCATTTCTGTGTTGGTGGAGGGGGACGTGTGTGCGGTGAGTGATGAAGATAAGGCTGAGGTCATTGGGTGGGCGTTTCCTGCTGTTCACGGGTGTGGTCATTTATGTGAGGAGGCATGGAGGAGAAAGGGGAGGTTGTTAGAGGAGCAGTGTTTAATCTGGTGTGGAGGAATGGGCTACTGTCGGATGGGTGAAAGAGGGCAGTGGTGCTGCCATTTGTCAAGCCGGTAAGGATTGTACAAAAGCCACTAATTATAGACCCTCTAGCACTCACTTCAAATGTGTGTAAGTTGATGGAGAAGATGATTGTGAGTAGATTGGTGTATTGTTTGGACAGTAGGGGTTTGGTGAGTGAGGCACAGAGTGGGTTCAGGAGAGGTAGGTCGACTACAGATGCGTTGATTATGGTTAATACGGAGATAGCCTGTGCGTTGTCAAGGAAGGAACTTATGTGTGTCACATACTTTGATGTTGAAAAGCTTATTGTTTCTTTACACACAATACAATTGCATTTGGTTACAATTCACAGGCTGTGTAGTGAATTAACAATGATTATTGCAATGAATCAAAACGAGCGCTATTGATTTGAAAGAAAAACTAATATCCATACAGAAAACGGTTAGGGTGGAAGGGGTGTATAGGGGTGTTGTGTAGTATGGTGTAGGAGGAGGTTTGGTCATACAAGGCTGAATGCAACATTAAGAATGATGGGGAGGCATGAGACTGGATTGTGTGAGGGGTGTCTAGAGGAGGAAACAGTGGAGCATGTAGTGTTGTATTATCAGAGGGGTGTATGGTAGAGGAAACAGT
>JACXGM010004068.1:0-32654 GCA_016801145.1 Umbra pygmaea | reverse complement strand
AATGACCGTAAGTTAAATATTTTGTTCTAAAATCTTATTATAAGTGAAGTGTGGTAACCTGTATTTCCTGAGTATAATGGGATTGTTTTCAAGACGCGTACCTGACATTAAGTAGTCTAACGTTGTGAGTTTTATAGCTACACTAAAACCGAGATATTTGCTAGAATCCCAAGATTCTAAGCTTTAAGAACATATAAGACTTTTTTATATATCCTAAAAAATGTGCGTGGTAGATGGGCGCATGCTTAACAATAATGTAGCGTGTGCACTCCTCTCATCTACACAAATGTAGCAGTTCTTTATTATTGCAAATCATAATTAGAAGGAAAAATATTACCACACGAAGGAAATCATTGTGGTGTCCGAAGATGTGAAAAAATAGGTATACATCTAATGTACACATGTACCTAAATTATTGTGAATGAATTATTCACACAGACATACATCAACCTCAAGGGAACCCATTCAGTCAACATACAAGTCATTTGCAATCCATAATTACTATTACTATATGCACATTACTCTGGCTCAAGCCATGACTCATTTATGGCAACTTTGCCATGAGAAATCCCGCCTTGGATTGGTGGCTGTGAAGGGGACAACTGCTATCCGTTAAAGACATGGTTAATGATAACACATTTTATGATGCCACATTCGGCATTTGAACATTCGGCACACTGAAAATGCACATCAGGTGTTTGGAAAGAATAGGAGGTATACCACTACTCAAGTCGCAGCATTCTTTGTGGCTTGTTGTGTTTTACGCAACATTTCCATGAATAATGGATGTGTTGATGACATAAATTAGGAAATATTAGTGGACTTAAGGAGACGTGATGTTGAAATGCATGTGCCGTTGCCACAACCCAAATGCCCAGAAATGCAGAATGGGAGTGAAGAGCTTATTTGACAGAAGAGTGAGGTAAGCAAAGTAATCTCGGTCTAATTTTAGACTACATTGCAAAAATATTACCATGCATTCATAACCTTGTGAATCAGTGAGAGGGATTCCAAAACATTGGAAAGGATGTCTTGTGACATTTCTTTATTTACATTTTGTAAGAAGAAAAATCAGTAGCAATCCGTCGTTATAGTAGCAATTCTACAAGCGCTCCTGCTCTTAAAGGGAATGTGAGGTGATGCTCCAATTGGTTTATTGCACGTTACGCCCAAACAACACCTATGACTAATAAAGCTACTTCAGACCTACCCATTTTAGATTTGCATCGGGCGCAAGAGTCATTTATCCCGCCGGTAAAATAGCAACAGCGCCCGGGACCCCCCCACAATGTCACTTGCGTTTCGTGTTTGATACTTGTGTTTCAGATCGTTAAAATAGGGCCCCTAGAATTCATATTGATTTCTGATTTTGGGAGAGTTGAATATTCCATATCCGTATGGACATCCATTTCTGATATATGGGATATAATGTTGTAAAAGACTGCAAATCCACTATATCTAGAAATCGTTTATCCAGGGGCCTACTATGAAGCCAGTTCAACACACCTTGGATTTATTTTCGTTAGCTGGCTTCACTAACCCTTAAATTCGAAAACTGCATAAGTGGTGTCACAAAGGTGCTTATCAATTTGTTAAATAAACCCAGATTTTCCCAATCTGGTGACGAGCGTGTTCACATGAAAGGAGTGGTGCTTGCACCGTATGACTAATCGCAGACATGGACAAGTCTACCAGAGCAGCTTATTTCACTCAAGAGGATTAAACAATAATTTTTAGAGAAATATTAAGAATATAAAAATAGAATCCAGTTGTTAAGCAACAGTTGCTGCTTCTAAAAGCAGGAAAGGAAAAGAAAAGCTGGCAAAAAAATTCCCAATTGTGCGAAATTTGTCAGTTACAAATCTTATCAATATCACTGCCCCATTATTAAGGCAAAACTAGATCTGACTATATTACAATTGTCTATTCCATTTAACCAATGTGTTCATTAAATGAATGCTAATGACGTTTAAGACAATCTTTTGCTGTATTATATATTCAGCCTCAACCCTGCCAGTGTTAAATAGTATTGGAAGAAAAAAAAATGTTATGTGTTAATCAATCAATGTTAAACTATATTAAAATACCGGGTTGATCAACAAATGTGTAATTATTGTGGGAGTAAATAATAAAATGTATGTACTGTCTTTACATTGATACGGGAAAGCAACCCCCTAACATTAGCCATGATTGGACTGATTAGTACGAGGACAGTGCACACTGTTTCTTGAGCGTAGACAATATAACAACAAACTCTGTAACCTTAAGAATTGACATAACACAACAGATTATCTACATGTAATGCAATTCGAATACTGTCAGAATTATATATTTGTACAGAAAATAATGCAAAGCAGGCCCTTGCAGACTTGTGCGCCCCCTTACGCAAGGACACTCACAGACTGAGAGTCGCGCCTAATGCGTTGATTTTCTGTCAACTCATTCCTGTTTACTATATTATCGCTGGTCACGTTGACAATTCATGGCAGGCCAAAATGACCCTCAGGCCACCTGGAAATGTCGCAGTGCTCCTGACAGCCAGTCCGCCACTGAACGTTGCTGTTATCGGAATGTAGGTGCAATCTATGGCACTGATCACTCTTTCGAACCGTATGAAAGGATAATGCTCCATTTAATTTACAACAGTAAAAGTAGGGTCTACGGTACATTATTTATAGATTAATTAGTCCATGTAAGTTTTCTACCTGTTATTTCATAAAAGCCTGGGAACACAACACATGCGGTGTAGGTTAGGTTTGCAGCATAAGCTACAGTCGTACGTTAGTCGGGTATTTATTACTACTGTTCTTTAGGTGAAACATTAAATTGTTCCCCTTTTTTTTCTTTTTCATTTTATCAATTTTTTTTTCAGCAACCCTATCTTATGCTAGTGACACTTGAGATGACGTCATGGTCGGTATAATGAGAAAACATGCAAAATAAAATCCTGAATGTCAATGCATATCAAAGTGCATAACACTTTAATTAGGTTAGTGAACTTTATACAAAGGCCAGTTTTAAGATGTTTTAACCATGTAGAAAGTTTGAGTTGAAAAAATAAATATATATTTTAAAAAAAGGTTATAAAAACAATGGTTGTGCATACATTATACATACCATGCTTGCATATGCAGATTCTGCATTATAAAAATTAAACTATCGCTTGGGCCAAAACATGGACTATGGATAACTGTTCAGTAGGATGTAATTCATTCAAATATCGTCTCATACCCCCGGGCACTTGATTCTGTATGGCCAGGAAACACAAAAGAATGGGCCCTGGTCACTCTCCCATTATTTCACTGTAGGCCATAATTGCATATGCAGATTTTGCTCTGTAAAAACTAAACTATCGCTTAGGCCAAAACATGGACTATGGATAACTGCCCATGATTTGGCCCTGGCGATAGTTTAGTTTTTATGAGACAATATATTTAATACAATTTAGTGTACAGCATATAGTGTACAGCTTTTACAATTGTTATTGATTATAAATAACTATAATTTAAATGAATTTAAAACCATTATTTCATGTATTGGAATAAGCACTATTATTTTGAAAAACAAAATCTGCTTTCATGTTGCTATCATAATATAGTGTCACTGAAAGAATGGTAATTTCCAGTGTGCCCTTTAATTTCTGCTGACCGTTGGTGACGCAATCACAACACTTCTTGTAACCGTTCCAATAAGTACTTGAAAAACGTTGTTGAAGATTCAGTTGCTTGCACTGAATGGGAGCCGTGTTATTTCCAATGTAGTTACTGCCATCTACTGTAAGGTAATACAAACAACACCAGGCTGAGTAAAACATACAGCCGCATTGACTGAAATAATGGGAGGACTATAATACTTAGTGATACCATAGATTGTATAATTAATGGATGCAGCCATGTGTGACGTCACCCATTGGTTTGTTAAAATTTGATTTGGGTCACCGAATTTGCCATTACGGGCGCAGACATCTTGGTTGCGGATGTGACGATTTTAGAAGAGAGGGAGGAGCCATAGACTTTGGGCGGTAACTGGGTGGTGTCTGATTATGATCTGACTGTGACGCTAGCTGAGAGTTGGCAACGCTGCTTACATTCTATGTTACACACATTCCCTGCAATCTGGGTGCAAGTGCTGCTGAAAGCTAGCCTGAGAGGTAATTTGAGGTAAGACTACGAGGTAATTTGAGGTAAAATTTAACTTCGCTAGGTTTTAAATATATCTTTGCCCCATAGTAACAGTACATTTCTTACAAGTGGAGTCACCTTGTAAAGTAAATGTAAACTTGTTTTTCACTAGTACTTTCAAGGTACTTACAGTGAAACTACAAGGTAACAAGGCTGTCTCCCAGTACCTAAACAGTGGGTACACGGAATCAGGCCTGTATTATAGAGTAGAGACTAATACCATGTAGTTACATGTAAAGAGAGCATTTAAAGTTGTTTTTCACTAGTACTTCCAAGGTACTTACAGTGAAACTACAAGCTAACAATTGGCTGTCTCTTTCCCAGTAACTACACAATAGGTACACTGAATCAGGCCTGTATTATAAAGTAGAGACTAATACATTGTACTTGCACTGTAGTTACATATAACAAGGGCATTTAAAGATGTTTTTCACTAGTACTTTCAAGGTACTTACAGTGGAACTACAAGGTAACAAGGCTGTCTCCCAGTAACTACACAGTGGGTACACAGAATCAGGCCTGTATTATAAAGTAGAGACTAATACCATGTACTTGCACTGTAGTTACATGTAACAAAGTCGTTTTTCACTAGTACTTTCAAGGTACATACAGTGAAACTGTAGTGGAAGATTAAAATGTTTACAGGACAGATATGCAGATATTAAGAGCTGGCACCTGGCTGGCTACCCCACACCTATTCCTTCCTGGAGTTGCTTCTTTAGAGACACAAATACAGAGGATGAAGTGAGGTGTGAAGTATTTACCCCTCTCACTGGACCACACAGCTGAATGTAAAGACCAACTGCACATCCAATGTAAAACACCAGCCAATGGACCAAACAGTATGATATTTGATGTCTTCCTGACTGTCCCATAAAGGGAAACTTTGGTATACACATATCACTGTGTTGCACATGTCATGTTTCTCTTTACAGATAACTTATAAAATATGGAGGATAGTTCCAAAGAGTCAAACGTATGTCCCCCCCCCCCCCGGGGGTGGGATATTTCAATCTCCATGTAAATGTACACAGCCAGTTCTTTTGTACTCAATGTAAATGTCGACAGCCAGTCTTTTGTACTGATTGTATTTGTGACCTAAAGTCTGTGAATAATGTAATCAATGTAAATCTGTCAATAGCGGTCCTTTGTTTCCACTTTCGATGGCAAGTGAAACGTGATTCCGATTGGGGTTGAGCGGGAAGGGGGAGCACTTTTTCGTGAAGGAATATAAAGTCTATGTTCAACTATGTTCGGCGAGTCTATCGTAGCCGAGTCTCCTGGCATACGTTTTCGTTGCCATAGTACTGTGTGTAAACTGTATATAGGTAGTCTTTGCTTAGGGGGGTTTAGGATTTTAGGACGACATGTATTGAAAATTCTTGGTATTGTAACTAGTGATTTCATTGTCCGTTTAAAGAGTTGTATTTTATGCCCTTAATCGGAATTAAATATTATTGCTTTAAACCGAGCTTTGTTTGCGACATTCCAAGTTTATTCCTAATATCTCCGGTGGAGTTATGGAAAATCATTGTTAGCCTATTCTCTGCCTGCCCTTTGTATTCTGTTCATTATCACACACATACACTTTGCTAGCAAGTTAGTCAGGTGCCTTCCATGTAATCACTGAGACTTTCTATATCTTAGTGGGGTTCGTCATCCGGTATTAAGAGAGTCTTAGGTAAATTTGGCCCGGTATTAAGTTCAGCCATTGAGGGCATTCCTTTCTGCCGCACTTCTATTAAACGGTTCAGTTTTCCGGAAGACATATATGAAACGTAGGGGTGAGCTGATTGCAAATTAGTCTTGCCGGCTGGTGCCGACGTATCCGCAATGACAGATTTTTAGCCGTACATATTGTATATTTTAGCGGGACTTGGCACGTCTGGACTAGCTATCTAGCGGATTCCGAGTTCACGCCCGTTTAGGCTCTGTTCGAACTTGCTTAGCTAACACTTAAAACACATGGAGTCAGATTTATTGATATTAAATATCTACGAGGCAATTAAGATCAATAAGATAATTCTCCACGCTTTCAATTAAGCTATTATTTCTCTGTTTAACTCAGAACATTGCCCCCCAAGGGAAACGGAAATATATCATTTATTAATGTATTAATTTCATGTGCATATTAATGGTATAATTCTCAATTCCCATAACTACAAAACTACAAGGTAACAAGGCTGTCTCTTTCACAGTAACTACACAGTAGGTACACTGAATCAGGCCTGTATTATAAAGTAGAGACTAATACCATGTAGTTGCACTGTAGTTACATGTAAAAAGAGCAATTAAAGTCCAAAACCTCTGTTAACACTTTAAATACATGTCTTTTGTAATAATTTATTTTGATGACAACATAAAAAAGCAGGCACAATGTTATACTATTGGTTAACTCACAATAACAAACAATGACATATGTGTAGGTGAATTGATAGACTTCAGGCGAGCAGAAGTTAGTATACTGTATAACCGTTTGGCATTTTTATTGCATAAAAACTTATGCAACCGTAAAATGCAGAATAAAGTGAACAATTTAGAAGAAGAAGAAGAAGTTTTATTTATATAGCGCCTTTCTGTAGCTCAAGGCCGCTTTACATTATACAGTCACATGGATACAAACAATCACATCAGACAAAATGCATGTTAAACAGACATGTTTTTAACTGGATCTTGAATATAGCGATGGATGAGGTATTACGTAGTGTGAGAGGTAGCGAGTTCCATAATTTAGGAGCATTAACACTAAATGACCTTCCACCTACAGGAGACAACCGGAAATGAGGGATGAACAATAAACCAAGTTCAGCTGATCTAAGGGACCGGGCAGGGCGGTAAGGGCGGAGCAAGTCAGACAGATATTGAGGGGCAAGACCATTTAATGCTTTAAATGTTTGCAGCAATACCTTAAAGTGGATGCGTGATGCCACAGGTAGCCAGTGAAGTTCATGAAGCAAAGGTGTAACATGAGCAGAGCGCCTAGTCGAAGTGAGCACTCTAGCTGCAGAGTTCTGAACGTACTGTAATCTTGCAATTAGTTTTTTGGGAAGACCAAGCAATAAGGCATTGCAATAGTCCAGGCGTAATGTGATTAATGCATGAATTAAAGTTTCAGCATCAGCTACAGCGAGAGAGGATCGTAGACGAGCAATGTTAGGAAGATGGAAAAAATAGTTTTTAACAAGTGAAGAGATGTGAGTTCCAAAAGATAGAGTTGAATCGAATATGACACCAAGGTTACGAATTGATGACGAAGGCATATAGTGAATTCCATTAATATCAAATGACTGGTCCATCCTTTTGACTAAGGCAGTAGAGCCAATCACTATTATCTCAGTTTTCTTATAATTTAACTTGAGGAAATTCAGGGACATCCAATGCTTGATGTCCCTGATACATGCAGTGAGTGAGTCAGGCAGAGATGGCCTATCAGAACTGGTGGTAAAATAGATTTGAATATCATCAGCATAGCAATGGAATTTAAGTCCATGCCTGCGTAATGAACAATAATGGGCCAAGATCCAAACCTTGAGGGACACCCTATGTAAGTGAAGTAGTGGCAGATCTAAGCCCTTGTATAGTAATATAATACTTTCTGTCACTGATGTAGGAAGTGAGCCAGGAAAGAGCAGAGCCAGTGATGCCAATATCAGAAAGCCTAGAGATCATTATTTCATGGCAGATTTACGGACTACACTGCCAGCATGGTGACACCTCAAGAATCCTGACAAAGGAGATCAGAAGACACAGATGATGAGGAAGAAAGCAGCAAGAGAGACAGAGGATATAACATTTTCATGACTTGCCTAAAGACTAGAAGGACATCCACAATACATACACTATATAAAACATGAGCTTGTTGGGCATTCCATTACCAAACCAAGTTGCCCCCCATGCGGCTATATCAGCCACCACTCTTCTGGGAAGGTTAAGATCTGACTGGGGGATCTCAAGGTGTTTCCAGGCCAGTTTGGAGATATAATCTCTCCAACTAGTCCTGGGTCTTCCCTAAGGCCCTCTCTCAGCTGGACGTGCATGGGACACCTCCCTAGCCACCTCAACTGGCTCCTTTATACATAAAAGAGCAAAGAAAGACAAAAAACTCTACTCAGAGTTCCTCACGGATGACTGAGCTTCTCACCCTATCCATAAGGGAGATGCCAGCCACCTCCCCCCCAAAAAAAAACAATTTTGGCCGCTTGTACACGCAATCCCCTACTTTCGGTCATGACCCAGCCTTCATGACCATAGGTGAGAGTAGGAACAAACATTGACCTGTAGATTGAGAGTTTTGCCTTCTGGCTCATCTCTCTTTTTGTCACAATGGTGCAGTAAATCGAATGCAACACCTCCCCCACTGCTACAATTCTCCGGCCAATCTCACATTGTCAACTCACTCGTGAACATGACCCTGAGTTACTTAATATATGGCTCTCTCTGTTTTGGATTATGATTACCTACAGTATGCTGTGCTTTTTATGACAAAAAAACATGACCTCCAATGCATCGCCATATTGAATTTCAATTCCTGGTCAAACTGCAAAAATGTGCACAGCATAGATTGGGAAATTGTTGTCCGCTCCAAACAGCTTTATCCAATGTTTAAACTAGGATCAATGTTCTACAACTTTTGGAAGCTGATCACTGAAAAGAGAAGTAGTTCTGTTTTCACTCTGTGGAATTCTACACAGTGCAACTTTAATTAGTCTCGCAAGCCAGACATCTACTTCTGCAATCTTTAAATGGCTACAGTAAAAACGTCTTGACAATTTAGTATTAAATTTGGAGCAAAGGGGATGGACCGGAAATTTAACGAGGAAAGGGAATGTACATCTTTATTTGCAGGACCGGTGTAGTTCCATTTTGGACCTGTAAAGACAATTGTAAGAAAATTACTTTATTTACTCTACACTTATTGTTTGTTGTCTGCCCTCACTCTGATCCTGCATATTCTGGTCTCACATGGCTATACCCGCATTCCCAACTGTCTTAAACGCATCCCTATCATCAGGTCCTATCCACCTGTTTGCCAACACGATTCGGGCCGACGCAGGTGGAAGTCACGAAGGAGGCCTGGGTCCAGGACATCCCGGCGGGAGATTGGTGGAGGAGTGGCACAAGGAGTTCTGAGCGTACTCAGCCCAGGGCAGAAAACGCGACCACTCCCACGGCCTGTCCTGGTCTTCCAGACGTGACGTAAATTGGTGGCTGCGGTCCGACACTGTTTCCTCTGGGATGCCATAGTGCCGGAAGACGTGTGTAAACAGGGCCTCTGCAGTTTGCATGGCAGTAGGAACACCAGGCAGAGGTAGGAGATGGCAAGCTTTAGAGAACCTGTTCCACAGCGGTCAAGATCACAGTGTTACCCTCCGAGGAGGGTAGATCTGTAATTAAATCTATAGCTAAATGCGAACAAGGCCGTTGTGTAACAGGGAGATACATTAATTTCCCTGCAGGTAGATGCCGCGGTTCTTTACTCTGGGCACATACCGAGAAGGAGGAAACATAAACCCGCACATCCTTAGCTAAAGTGGGCCACCAATACCTGCCAGCCAAGCAGTGAATAGTACGACTGATCCCAGGATGACCAGATGAAGGAGTGGTGTGTGCCCAATGTATAAGTCTGTCCTTAACTGATTCAGGGACATATTGGCGATTAACAGGGCACTGCATCGGAATATTGACAGTGCGTAATGCCTGTTGTATATCAGCATCCAGCTCCCACATAACGGGAGCGAGTATACATGTTGTGGGTACGATTTGGCTATTCTCCACCACTCTATCTTCTGTGTCATGTAGTTGGGAAAGGGCATCAACCTTACCGTTCTTACTACCCGGAATATACAAAATGGAATATGTGAACCTGCCTAGGAACAGAGCCCACCTCGCCTGGCGAGGGTTCAGTCTCCGCGCCGCTCGTATGTACTCCAGGTTACGGTGGTCCGTCAGAATGAGAAAAGGGTGTTTAGCCCCCTCAAGCCAGTGCCTCCATGCCATCAGAGCCTTGACAATAGCGAGCAGTTCCCTATCGCCAACGTCGTAGTTCCGTTTGGCAGGCGATAACTTCCTCGAGTAGCAGGTGCAAAGACGCAACTTAGCCAGCGAGCCCGATCGTTGCGACAATAAAGCGCCTACTCCACTCTCAGAAGCATCCACCTCCACGATGAACTGCAACGCCGGCGTGTTTGAGAACAGCGCCTTCAGGGAAGTAAGGGGACCATCTGCTTCAGGGGTCCACCGCAACCTAGCTGACCCTCTTCAGCAGGGACGTGATAGGGGCTGCCACCTTTCCAAAGCCATGAATAAACAAAAAATATAGCATAAAGATCACCTGTAAAAAAAGGTTTGACATTTTTTATAGATCTTTTTTGAAAATGCTTGATTTTTATATATTAATTGAAATGGGTAAGTTTTACTGAGGGAAAAGTCAGTGACAATTCCCATAAGTGTAGACTAAATAAAGTAATTTTCTTACAATTGTCTTTACAGGTCCAGAATGGAACTACACCAGTCATGCAGAATAAGATACAAAAATGTGAAGGATCTCAGAATTGCCTTCAGTTAAAGGTTAGTCTTAGGTATGTGACACAATGTCTGGTAAGAATGGTAGTTTTCTATGCACATTCGGAAGTAGAGGAAAAAAGTTTTGGTGCGTGTTTTCTACAGCCAAGCAACATTAACAAACTATCACAAGTTTTGGCCGGGAGGGGTGAAAACTTTGTTAGGAACTGCAATTGCGTTTTTTACAACACCATAGCGGAAAAGTAAAGATGTCCTTTCCTTGTTAAATTTCCGGTCTATTCCCTTTGCTCCAAATTTTATGCTAAATTGTCAAGACGTTTTTACTGTAGCCATTTAAACACTGCAGAAGTAGATGTCTAGCTTCCGAGACTGGTTAAATGTGCACTGTGCAGAATTCCATAGAGTGAAAACAGAACTACTTCTTTTTCAGTGACCAGCTTCCAAAAGCTGTAGAACATTGATAATGGTTTAAACATTGGATAAAGCTGTTTGGAGACAACGATTTCCCAATCTATGCAGTGCAGATTTTTGCAGTTTGACCAGGAAATAAAATTCAATATGGCGATGCATTGGAGGTCATGCTCTTTGTGTCAAAAAGCACAGCATACTGTAGGTAATCATAATCCAAAACAGAGAGACCCATATATTAAGTAACTTGTTCGCGAGTGGGTCAGGGTCTTGTTCGCAAGTGAGGTGACAATGTGAGATTGGCCAGAGAATTGGAGCAGTGGGGGAGGTGTGGCATTCAATTTACTGCACCATTGTGACAAAAAGAAAGATGAGCCAGAAGGCAAAACTCTCGATCTACCGGTCAATCTTTGTTCCTACCCCCACCTATGGTCATGAAGTCTGGCTCATGACCAAAAATAGGGGATTGCGTGTACAAGCGGCCAAAATAGTTTTGTTGTGGGGGGAGGTGGCTGGCGTCTCCCTTATGGATAGGGTGAGAAGCTCAGTCATCTGTGAGGAACTCTGAGTAGAGTTCATTCTCTTTCTTTGCTCTTTCACGTATAAAGGAGCCAGTTGAGGTGGCTAGGGAGGCATTCCATGCACGTTTAGCTGGGAGAAGGCCTTGGGGAAGACCCAACACTAGTTGGAGAGATTATATCTCCACACTGGCCTGGAAACGCCTCGAGATCCCCCAGTCAGAGCGAGTTAATTTGGCCAGGGAAATGGAAGTTTGGGTCTCCTGCTAGAGCTGCTGCCCCCGCGACCCGACCCAGGATACACTCCAAACCTTTTCTGAAAAACCTTCCCAGAAGAGTGATGGCTGACATAGCCGCACGGGGGGACAACTCCATGTTAATGAACTTGGATTTTAACAGTTCCCCTCAAGATGGACAAAGCCCCATACTTTAGATGTATATCATGAAGATCTCCATGATGGCTTTCCTGTTTGACAGATATGACAGAAAATGGTGTTAAAGAGCTTAGGTTTTAGGGGCTATTTACTTTGAGTTTGGACTCTGGGACTTTGTCTTCTCTGAGAGAAAAAACCAGTGTTTCACCTTTGGCAGGAGCTGTCTTCACTACGGCCAGGTATACAGTGCCTTGCAAAAGTATTTGGCCCCCTTGAACATTTCGACCTTTTGCAACATTTCAGGCTTCAAACATAAAGATATAAAACTATAATTTTTGTGAAGAAGCAACAACAAGTGGGACACAATCATGAAGTGGAACGAAATTTATTGGATATTTAAAACTTTTTTAACAAATAAAAAACGGACAAATTGGGAGAGCAAAATTATTCAGCCCCTTTACTTTCAGTGCAGCAAACTCTCTCCAGAAGTTCAGTGAAGATCTCTGAATGATCCAATGTTGACCTAAACAATTAATAATGATAAATAGAATCCACATGTGTGTAATCAAGTCTCCGTATAAATGCAGCTGCTCTGTGATAGTCTCAGAGGTCCGTTGAAACCACAGAGAGCATCATGAAGAAGAAGGAACACACCAGGCAGGTCCGAGATACTGTTGTGGAGAAGTTTAAAGCTGGATTTAGATACAGAAAGATTTCCCAAGCTTTAAATATCCCAAGGAGCACTGTGCAAGCAATAATATTAAAATGGAAGTAGTATTAGACCACTGCAAATCTACCAAGACCCGGCCGTCCCTCTAAACTTTCAGCTCATACAAGGAGAAGACTGAACAGAGATGCAGCTAAGAGGCCCATGATCACTCTGGATGAATTGCAGAGATCTACAGCTGAGGTGGGCGAGTCTGTCCATAGGACAACAATCAGTCGTATACTGCACTGTCGTATATCTGGCCTTTATGGAAGAGTGGCAAGAAGAAAGCCATTTCTGAAAAATATCCATAAAAAGTGTCAATTAAAGTTTGCCACAAGCCACCTGGGAGACACACCAAACATGTGAAAGAAGGTGCTCTGGTCAGATGAAACCAAAATAGAACTTTTTGGCAACAATGCAAAACGTTATGTTTGGCGTAAAAGCAACACAGCTCATCACCCTGAACACACCATCACCACTGTCAAACATGGTGGTGGCAGCATCATGGTTTGGGCCTGTTTCTCTTCAGCAGGGACAGGGAAGATGGCTAAAATTGATGGGAAGATGGATGGAGCCAAATACAGGACCATTCTGGAAGAATGATGGAGTCTGCAAAAGACCGGAGACTGGGACGGAGATTTGTCTTCCAACAACACAATGATCCAAAACATAAAGCAAAATCTACAATAGAATGGTTCACAAATAAACTTATCCAGGTGTTAGAATGGCCAAGTCAAAGTCCAGACCTGAATCCAATTGAGAATCTGTGGAAAGAACTGAAAACTGCTGTTCACAAACGCTCTCCATCCAACCTCACTGAGCTCGAGCTGTTTTGTAGGGAGGAATGGGCAAAAATTTCAGTCTCTCGATGTGCAAAACTGATAGAGACATACCCCAAACGACTTATAGCTGTAATTGCAGCAAAAGGTGGCACTACAAAGTATTAACTTATATACGCACAATTTTTCAGTTTTTAATTTGTTAAAAAAGCTTGAAATATCCAATAAATTTTGTTCCACTTCATGATTGTTTCCCACTTGTTGTTGATTCTTCACAAAAAATTACAGTTTCATATCTTTATGTTTGAAGCCTGAAATGTGGCAAAAGGTCGAAAAGTTCGAAGGGGCCGAATACTTTCGCAAGGCACTGTATGTTTATGGTTAAGGATACTGTACAATTTGATATACTGTAGGCTGGTCTGCTACAATGTTTATTTGATGTAATCCGTAAATTGTTCACTTTATTCTGCATTTTAGGGTTGTATAAGTTTTTATGCAATAAAAATGCCAAACGGTTATACAGTATACTAACTTCTGCTCGCCTGAAGTCTATCAATTCACCTACACATATGTCAATGTTTGTTATTGTGAGTTAAATAATAATATAACAATGTGCCTTCTTTTTTATGTTGTCATCAAAATAAATTATTACAAAATACTTAAAGTGGTAACATAGGTTTTGGACTTTAATTGCTCTTGTTACATGTAACTACAGTGCAACTACATGGTATTAGTCTCTACTTTATAATACAGGCCTGATTCCGTGTACCTACTGTGTAGTTACTGGGAGACAGCCTTGTTACCTTGTAAATTCACTGTAAGTACCTTGAAAGTACAAGTAAAAAACTTGTTTAAATGCCCTTGTTACATGTAACTACAGTACAACTACATGGTATTAGTCTCTACTTTATAATACAGGCCTGATTCAGTGTACCTACTTTGTAGTTACTGGGAAAGAGAAAGCCTTGTTATCTTGTAGTTTCACTGTAAGTACCTTGGAAGTACTAGGGAAGAACAACTTTAAATGCCCTTGTTACAAGTAACCATAGTGCAACTACATGGTATTAGTCTGTACTTTATAATACAGGCCTGATTCAGTGTACCTACTCTATAGCTACCGGGAAAGAGACAGCCTCGTTACCTTGTAGTTTCACTGTAAGTACCTTGGGGAAGTACTAGTGAAAAACGATTTTAAATGCCCTTGTTTCATGTAACTACAGTGCAACTACATGGTATTAGTCTCTACTTTATAATACAAGCCTAATTCCGTGTACCTACTGTGTAGTTACTGGGAAAGAGACAGCCTTGTTACCCGGTAGTTTCACTGTAAGTACTGGGTAAGTACCTTTGAAGTACTGGTGATAACAGTTTTTACAGTCTACGACTTAATACTAAGGGGTTCTTAAAGGTACTACCCAAGCAAGGACATGGAATATTCTACAATGTGAGGATTTCTTTAAGGTATGTAATATTTTATGTGGAAATATAGGATAAATTGCCACATTGTAACTTTTTTTAAGGTATGCAAAAAAACTGTAATTACATTTTTTGTAATTATACCGCAATCTCAGTCTTAAGAAACGTGACTATGATAGCACAGAAGGTCTTAATCCAAGTTTCTGTCAACAGTCAACACTTATTTTTGTTCAGCAACTATGATCCACTATCAATCCAGTCAAACCTGAGACCCACCTAAATTTAAGCAAATATGTACAATTGACAACAGTAGCTAGCTTAATAAGGCTTAACTCAATGTACACACTGAAACTCAATTCCTCTTTAAATAACGGAGCACTCACGTAAGATTGCTATTGATAAGAAAGACTAATAAGCGGAATTCCTCTTTTATGAACGGAGCGCTTGCAAGTGAACCCTTTCTGTAAAAACCAGCATTCCTTCAAATAGGAATTCAGCTTTTTATGAATGGAGAGCCCACATTTTAGCGCACCGTTTGTAAACTATAGAGATTGCTAAGACATGTGACCAAGTGGGCGGCAAAGTCATCAAAACGCAAAGAATTACGGGTATGTTTGGCCAGTTTACTTGGGCTGGCATTGCAGGCTAGTGTTCTGGCATGAAAATGATGAAAACTTAGTGTGAAAAACAGAATCCTACAAAATACAGCGGGCTAAAACAAACATGTTCGGACCATACCACCTAAAACTAAATCCTAATGCAAAGACGAGATATGACGAGAAAATAAAGGAAATGAAAGGACTGGATCCTTACGAGCATAGCGACTGGTCAAGGGCCGGCGGGACGTCAACCTGTTGGCTGCTGCCCAACTTCAAGCACCCATTTACAACTACATGATTTCAAGTGCAAGTCAGGGTTCTAATTACTTGGGAGCTCACATGAAAGCAGTAAAATCATACACCTGTGGGGGTCTCTAAAAATCATCAGCACCATTATTTAGATCACAAAAAATGCAATTTTTTAATATATATCACAACATTTATGTTAATAAACAACCTAACAGAAACATGTTTTCCAAAAGGATGCATAAGGTCTATGCTACTGCTAGGTGTAACGTTCCCCTTTCTGATCCCCGGTCCTAGTGTGTTGTTAGTTCTGAGTTGTTGTTTTCTGCCTTGGTTTTCAATTAGTCCTTTTAATCTGTGTTTCCCCTTTTGGCCCATATCCTGTATTCTTTTCATGTTCTTCTTTTCTTTGCTGTCCTCCAGTGGGTCATAGTAGTAGTTACATTAATACTAGATCAGCAGTCTACTTTGTGTATGTCTATGTCTTATTGGTTACAGCTGTGTGTATTTAGTGTCTAGTTTAGTTCTATTTAATCCCTTGTAATGTGTTTGTTCCTTGCTGGGTCATTGATTTACATCTGTCCATGTCGTTGCCTGTTTCTTCAACTCGTATTTGTGAGCACTATTCTGTAGAACCATAAGTTATTTGTTAATTCCTGTTTTATAGTTGCAATATGGTTTTCTGTTTATCCAGTTAAGAAGTACTTGTGTTTATGTATTAGTTCCTTTCAGTATAGGCATATCCTTAATTAGCTCTGCCTTGGATTTTGTTCTGTTACTTATATAATGTATTATTTACATCTTTATATACGGACTCATTATTAAAAGTTATTAATTTAGCTTCAAGCTGTTTTCTTTAGTTCTTAACCTGCTCATGCCAGTTGCTGACAAATATCTGATCAAGGTCAGATCGTGATACTAGGCGCATATTGCGATGGGTGTGTTTTTTATCATGTTATACATTGGTTGCTGCTTGTTGTAAAGTCAAAAGTTATTTAAATACCAAAAAATACCAGACCACTTAGAAGACCCCATTCTTTGCCATGAAGACAACAAAACCATAGCAACAGGGTGATATATCAGTATAGCAACAGGGTGATATAAGGTGGTTTGTTATTTTTTTTCTCTTCTCCTGTATTGATAAACGTTGAACTCAAATGAATGAAGTCCAATGTTATGCTATTTATTTAGTTATATACACATGCCGCGCCTACTTAAGCTAATTTTGTTAAGAGACCCCCACAAAGGTGAAATCATAATTCGAACCCTGGTGTTAGTGCATACACACACAAAGTTTTCAGTAACTTGAAGTTGCTGCAGCAGGCACAGGTCTTTTGTGCAGATGGATGTGTCCAGGACCTGGAGATTGTAAATGTGGGGAAGAAAACTGTTGTCCGTTCAATGGAATGCTAATGTTTAAAACACCACACTCCTGGCTCTCTCTCTCGTCTACTGTATCTGCATGCATTCAGAATTCAACAATCCATTGTAACTTACAAAGACAAACACATCATGCATAAGTTAAATGGTAAATTGTGAAAACTTTGACTCGTTTACTGGTCTTACTAAATGCACTTTCTAGTAAAACACTGTTGGAGCTACTGGTGCATGAGCCTGTTAAATAAAATATATTCAAGACTGTTGAATAAAAAGACTGTTAGCATGGGCGCCTTAGGTTGTGCCGCGGATTCCCTAATGTTTCACATGACAAACTACATTTTGTGAATTTGTATGTTTGCTGTTGCCATGTCAATCAACATTCAAAATTTTAGAATAGCCTACAAAATTATGCACATTGCCTACTGTGGTATAAGATGACAGTTTAACTTACAGACATCGATTCCTTTAAACACAGATGTATTTAATTAGTTGTTTCATATTAGGTAGGTACATCCTTAATTCCTATTAAAAACAAACAAGATCTAAATAGTTACCATCTACTCCTTGTTACTGCTTACCTACCTTCATGTTACTACATAGGTACCTGGGTAGGTATAGTAGGTACATTTGTAATTCCTATTAAGACCTAAAAAGCTACAACTGTACCCACTCCTTGTTACTGCGTACCTACCTTCTTGTTACTGCGTACCTACCTTCTTGTTACTGCGTACCTACCTTCTTGTTACTGCGTAATTACCTTCTTGTTACTCCGTAGGTACCCAGGTACTATCGTTTGTGACAGCCTGTCATTAAATTATATCAGACTCACCAGTCCATTGTATTCTAACAGACTCACCAGTCCATTGTATTCTAACAGACTCACCAGTCCATTGTATTCTAACAGACTCACCGGTCCATTGTATTCTAACAAGCTCACCTGTCCATTGTATTCTAACAGACTCACCAGTCCATTGTCTGTAGTGTCTCTGGTGATTCTTTTGTCAGAGGAGTTGGATTTTGAAGCCTTCTTCTTTCTAAGCAGAATAATGATACAAATAAATGATCATAATATAATACAAAAGTGACACTTTGTTTAAAAATATAAATGTTCTCTCACCTGAACCACATGAATCCAGAGAGACAGATGAGAACCAGAACAAACACTGTGACTCCTACAACTGCTGTTATAACTGGGCTTTGTTTCCCTAAATAGAGTAAGAAAGACAAGTATGTGGTACATTTAAATAAAGAAATAGTCTTAGTTCAGGTAGTTAATGAAAATTGTGGAATTAAATAATAATATATTAAATTGTATCCCACCACTGTACAGTACATTAAATAACTTTAGCTTGAAAGCAAATAGTATTGAAGAATGAAACCTTGCCTGATCTAAAGATCATCAGGGCTGTAGAGTTGTCAGCTCCTATCCTGTTATGAGCCTCACAGATGTAAGGTCCACTGTCCTCAGAACTGATGTTACTGATGTTGTAGATCTGTCCAGATCCATTTAGCAAAATCTTGTTTTTAAAGTACCAGCTGTATTTGTTCACAGGTGGGTTGGCATCACTGCTGCAGGTCAGAGTCACTGAACTGCCCTCCACTATTTCACCAGAGGGACTGACTGATACTGAGGTGTTCTTTGGGCCATCTGAAATAAAATGTTATGGATTTTACCATGAAAGAAATTAACATGTTGTTTTTTCTTCTGTATTAGTGATAAAGTAAGTCCTCTGTCTGAACATGTACAGTTTGGTAAGTAGAATACTGTAGACTATTGTTGTATGGTCTATTGACTTGTACTCACACACTATAGGAGAGTGGAGATCCTCATGACCTTTTACGGCACAGGAGTAACTGTCTCCATAGTTACTGTAGACTGAGTCTTTGTACTGGGGGGAGGTGCTCTCATTTATATGCTGTCCATTCTTGTACCAGATGTAGGTGGTGTTACCAGGCAGAAGACAAGTGGTGCTACAGGTCAGTGTCTTTGACGTGGACTCACTAGTCACATCTAGCTGAAGACCTGGATAAAAAACAAAGATTACAACTGTAAAATTGTTTATTTACAATCTCTGACTGGAAGCAAATGGTAGAAGTAATGTGTTATACAGATTATCACAAACACATTTTCCAGAAATAAATTTAAAGTAGACTCACCGGGTTGCGTACACTCACGGTTTTCAGTACCAGGGCCGGACTGGCCATCGGGAGGATCGGGAGTTTTCCCGAACGGCCGGTCCATTCCGGGCCGAACAGGCCGTAACATTTTACTTTGATGGCCGGTCGGACGTATTAAAACAAGTGACAGTACGCTGAAATGGACTGGCTGTTGCATCCGCAAAACTGCGCTCTGGCCCGGCCATCAAATTGAGAGAGAGTTCCTCTATATTCAGATGAGGAGAAACCCAGAGTGAATGATTGACGACTGCGGGAAGCGACAGACACAGCGCACGGCGACACGCGCGCGCCACCCCCCCACTGCCGGCCGCTCCATCCAAAGTCCCGGGCCGAATTTTTGTCCCAGTCCCTCCCTGTTCAGTACAGTTCACCTTGTTTACTTAGTAAAAAAATAAATACTACCAGGTTAATTATGTTTTAAATACCAGTGTAAAGCCAAATTTCCAACCTTTCAATCAAAATTAACTTTGAGAAACTTACGTGTTTCGTATTAAAATGGTTTAGGTAAGTAACGGAGGTCGGACGGGTTCCTTCAGAAAATAGCCGAGGGGAAGGAAATGCTAGCTAGTGATAGCGCGAGGGGGAGAGATGTAGAGTTGAGTCAAAGCATTTCTTTCAAGCAGATTGCCCTATTGACAAACATTTATGCATTATAACATGTTAATACAATATAAATGAAAGTACAGTACATATATTTTCGAAGGATGTAAATATTCCTTTTTGCTATAACGTTTTTTATTAAATATGTATTCTTTCATGAGTTTAAAATACAGCTACACCAAGTCAAGGTTTGTGCGTGATGAATCACTTATAACCGTCCCTCATTACAGGTTTGGCATTGATGTTAGGACGCTGTTAAGGATAATATTTGTACAGTACCATAAAAATATTATATTTAAAAAAATAATTGTACGTAAAACTGTGAGTTTCATGTCTAACACTGTACGGCATATCATGACTTATCACGGTTTACCGTACAACGTCGGAGGGTCTGGTTTTTCCCCTTTTTAACAAAAACGATTGGTCCAATACATGTCAAAGTCTGACAGGAAGCCTACTTCCAACCTCCGAGTTTGATGCTGCCAAATTGGCTGTAGTCCCATTCGTTTTTATCACAGCCGTGTCTGAATGCGCAAGTAGGGGTAAATTTGTACGGAACACGGTGAGTCTACTGTACACACATTGGCCCTCATTCATCAAACGTGCGTAGAAACCGTGTAGATCTGATAGCAGAAATAATCTTACGACGAGACTCGCGTGTGATTTACAAAACTTTCGTATCACTCCAATTCCAGCGTACGAATGAGCGGCTGTTGATAAATCAGAAGGTTGAAAACAATCGTAATTTAAATAACATGCCCACAAATATGCATGGATTAGAGGCCTCGCCCTTGGAATTCACAACATGGATAAGCAAAATCCGGCAAAGAAAAGGATTTTCTCTGAGATAAAATAAAGACGCCCAGGTCTCAGGTGCAGGCCAACCGCTTGGTTTTATTTGGAAGCTTAAAATCAGGCGTTGATTGTTAAAGGAAAATGTGGTGTTGACTGAGGTTACTGCTATAGTCATTGAAAGCGATTAAAGAGAACCTGAGGTGTATTTCAAATAAATGAATTATTTTCACTAAACATTCCACGTTGTATTTTTTAAGTAGCTTTCTTACCCAATAAAGCACTTACTATATTAGAAGCTCAGAATAAGATCCCGTCTCCTTCGTAGAGCCCCCAATGTTGGCTGTTGTGGCCACTGATCTTCATTGAATGGCACCGTTCTCCAGCAAAATATCCAATATCGTGGAGAACCGAACCCTGCATGCCATAATTTATGTTGCAGGCCTGCTCTGGTGTGTATAGCAGTCCCACACTCCACCCCGCTTACCCAAGATATAGCCACCTGCTCTTGAGCAAACCTAAACATCACGCTATTGTGGTTCGTGTGCGTGTGTGTGCACACTGTTGAACCTGCACTCTTGCTTGTTTCAGGATTTGCAAGCGGTGTTAGATACTCAGTCAGGGCATAACCTTTTTCACCAAAAGGAATCACATCCAACGGTTTCCCCAAAGAACTATGTAGAACAATTATAATAATTGTACGAGGGTGTAACTCACCGAGGAGATAACTCCATGCAGTGCGCCCTCCTTGTTCCAATGCTGCAGTTAAGAAAAATAAAGACGCGTGTCCCACCCAGCCACCGGGCTACCAATATTCAGAACAAACATCCTGGCATCATATGATCTGAACGTTGATTTAATTAAAGTTTTTGCGATTGAGAAATGTGTAATCATTCATTGGTGGTGGGTACAGATGCAGTACAATCAGTCGCCCAATTCGCCCCAATTGAAAACCCAGCAATCTCATAAAATTGTCTTTTAATCATAGTTTGAATATACCAGAAATGGACTTCATAGATGGCAGAACTGCTGGCATACTTCGACTAATGTTGGCTGTAATATACCAGACCTGTCCCTGATCTCTCACTGAAAGGTCCCAATGTAGAGAGCGCGCATTAAGGTCCTCCAGATCTGCCATCAAGCTTCTTAGAATTACACTTAAGAACACTGCTAAGACTTCACTTAAGAGTAAGAAAATTCTTGGCTCAAAGCTGCGCTTAAAAGTTAGTTATCAAACATCTCAGTCCTACTTTTAGTGAAGTGTAGGACTAAATCTTAAGTGTCAATCTTAGAGCTGATTCACGACAATTTGCTGTGGTGCAAACGGGATTATGGATGACGACATAGGCAAGATCCAATCACTGAATAAATGTACTTGTTTAAGAATATTCTCAGATAAATTTGCATTCAATAGTGACATTCATAAGATGAGTTGACATTCAACAAACATTTGACAATAAAGAATTTTCAAGAGAATCCATTATGATATACACATTTTAAATTGAAGATCAAAAAAGGTTTACAACACGTTTTCCACTATTTCTTAATTAAATATTTCAAACGAGTGTGCTGTTAACTGACCTGCCTATATATAGCCTAGAGTTAATGATATAATCATAGCCACCATGGATTCCAAAAGATAACCGAACTGGAGAGAATAAGAAACACTGCTTAATTGCTGTAGTTGAATTTCTGAGTGGAGAATGTGGAATCTGCGCTTCCACTGGCCAATCCCTCTCCACCACATTTCATGTGATACGATGTGCGCTTTGAAGGGATATATTATATATTGCCTATATTAGGATCCAGTGTTCTATTAATAAACTATGAAACAATTGTGTATACATACAGGTCCTTCTCAAGAAATTAGCATATTGTGATAAAGTTCATTATTTTCCATAATGTAATGATAAAAATTAAACTTTCATATTTTAGATTAATTGCACACCAACTGAAATATTTCAGGTCATTTATTGTTTTAATACTAATGATTTTGGCATACCTGACATCTCAAAGAATTAGCATATCATGAAAAGGGTCTCTAAACGAGCTATTAACCTAATCATCTGAATCAACTAATTAACTCTCAACACCTGCAAAAGATACCTGAGGCTTTTCAAAAACTCCCAGCCTGTTTCATTAAATAGGCTGTTCCTAGAGTGCTGTATCAAGGCACCTCAGTGGGAAGTCTGTGGGAAGGAAAAAGTGTGGCAAAAAACGCTGCACAATGATAAGAGGTGACCAGACCCTGAGGAAGATTGTGGAGAAGGACCGATTCCAGACCTTGGATGACCTGCAGAAGCAGTGGACTGAGTCTGGAGTACAAACATCCAGAGCCACCGTGCACAAGCGTGTGCAGGAAATGGGCTACAGGTGCCGCATTTCTCAGGTCAAGCCCCTATTAAACCAGAAACAGCGGCAGAGGCGCCTGACCTGGGCTACAGAGAAGCAGCACAACAAAACAATGTCATTCGGAAATCAAGGTGCCAGAGTCTGGAGGAAGACTGGGGGGAAGGAAATGCCAAAACGCCTGAAGTCCAGTGTCAAGTACCCACAGTCAGTGATGGTCTGGGGTGCCATGTCAGCTGCTGGTGTTGTTCCACTGGGTTTTATCAAGGGCAGGGTCAATGCAGCTAGCTATCAGGAGATTTTGGAGCATTTTATGCTTCCATCTGCTGAAAAGCTTCATGGAGATGAAGATTTCATTTTTCAGCACGACCTGGCACCTGCTCACAGGGTTTACTGACCATGGTATTACTGTGCTCAATTGGCCTGCCAACTCTCCTGACCTGAACGCAAGACCCAACACTCTGGATGAGCTTAAGGCCGCTATTGAAGCATCCTGGGCCTCCATCACACCTCGGCAGTGCCACAGGCTGATTGCCTCCATGCCATGCCGCATTAAAGCAGTCATTTCTGCAAAAGGATTCCCGACCAAGTATTGAGTGCATAACTAATTAATTCTTGATTCTGTCATTGTATATTGTGTTTTCTCTTTGCTTTCAGATGTACAGTCCTTTGGTCTACGTTGTAGTTAAAAGGGCTATATAAATAAATGAGACTTGAGACTTGAGAAATAACTGAACATAATTATTTGAAGGTTGAGTTTTTCTTTTTTTTTGTATTACAAACACTTCTTTTATTGGTCAGATGAAATATGCTAATTCTTTGAGATAGGAATTTTGGGTTTTCATGAGCTGTATGCCAAAATCATCAGTATTAAAACAATAAATGATCTGAAATATTTCAGTTGGTGTGCAATGAATCTAAAATATATGAAAGTTTAATTTTTATCATTACATTATGGAAAATAATGAACTTCATCACAATATGCTAATTTCTTGAAGGACCTGTAGCTTACAAAAAGGCTACCTGTTGTAGTTCATTTTATGTCAGTGGCATATGGAAAGGGGTGAGCAGCCACGAGCAGGTATCCTCCGGTGGCAGAAAGTGCCTTTCAAACTGCTGCTTTGGGCCACTTTCATTCAATATCGCGCGTCATGGTTAGACCCGGGCCATTAGGAAACCACGTCCAAAATGTTGTAGTCTGCATCAAACTCAACTTGTGTGTTGATGCTGTGGTACCTCTTTTTATTCATAAAAAACATTCTCATTGACGCTGGGAGCAATGATATTTATATAAGTGCCATCCATTGAGCCTACTACTCTTGGGAAGCCGACTATTTGAATGAATTATTTGCTTCTGTTGGATTATGCGGGGTGTTGTTGAGAAGTCAGTGAAATGCGTGAAAATGTGTTGAGCTGTAAGTGCAATAATTGTTTCCATTACAATTCATCTTATTGACGGTTGTCATCAGCATTGCGTTGCTGCAAACGAAGCATAATCACCACCTACAATTCATCTGAAAATGAATTGTTGCATAAATGTCACTGGTGAAATGACGTTCCTCACTCAGTCGCTGATGAAGATGATGCCTGCTCTGTCCAAACAATACTGTTTTAATTAATTAAGCAGCGTCAAACAATAAAAAAAGAATCTTCCTCTCCTAAAAGATTTGCGCACGCCTCTGTCTACGCCATCAAAAGCCCCTACTGGCAACACTTAACCACTTGAGAGACCTCTCGAGCGGTCTTAAGTAGCTGGGTGAGTAAGAGTGATTCTTAGCTTTGAGAAATTTGATAACTGGCTTTTATGCTTAAGTTTGAGAGTAGAAGTAAATTTTGTCAATTCTCAGCACTTTGAGAAGCTTGATAAATACGGGCCCAGACGTGAGATTTTATCGCAGCCTACAGTCACGTTCAAATTGATAAATCCTTTGCTTTGCGTAGGAATCCTTGTACGTCCATCGTACGCCTGTTTTAGGTCGTACGCATGTTTCATTAATGAGGGCCATTATAACAATATAGCATAGTACCTGTAACATACAATGTGACTTCATAAGTGGCATAATATTTCCTTCCAGGCTGATCTGTTATAAATCTGAACCAGTAGATAGCTGAGTCATTCTCTTTCAGGTCTTTGATAGTCAGGGTGTTTTTATTCATCTGATTGCTGCTGTAGTTCACACAACCTGTGTAGTCTGAGTCTTTCTTCAGATTAACATAATGTGTTCCATTACATTTAGTGAACCAGAAGGTTGTGTTGACTGTATCACTGGGATACATGTAAGAGCTAGACAGGTTCACTGTTGACCCCTTCAAGGCACAGATACACTCAGTGGAGTAAGTCGCACTCCAGTATGGTGTTGAAGACCCCTTTCCCACTGCTGCAGGACAGATGCTCTGAGTGGGGTTCTTCAAACTCCCACCATCCTGACCAAGAAGCACTGAAACACAGTCACACAACACAATGGAATTAGATAAAATGGTTTAAATATTAGATATTCTTAACGTGTGACGGCCCATAAAAAAGAACAAACATCCTGGGTGAGTAATAAGATACCAGTGGGCTGCTGAGTTGGTGAAGAAGGCCAGAAAAAGCTATTTTCTAAGTACTATATTTAATATTTATCATCAGGGTTATCTGTTATAAATCTGAATCAATAGATTCTGCAGCTCTCTGTGTCACATCCAGCCAGGGAGGGCTGGAATAGACAAATGACCTGAGAGATGGACTCTTTATATATATATATATACCTCACCTAAAGGATTATTAGGAACACCATACTAATACTGTTTTTGACCCCCTTTCGCCTTCAGAACTGCCATAATTCTACGTGGCATTGATTCATGGTGCTGAAACCATTCTTTAGAAATGTTGGCCCATATTGATAGGATAGCATCTTGCAGTTCACAGAGATTTGTGGGATGCACATTCAGGGCACGAAGCTCCCTTTCCACCACATCCCAAAGATACTCTATTGGGTTGAGATCTGGTGACTGTGGGGGCCATTTTAGTACAGTGAACTCATTGTCATGTTCAAGAAACCAGTTTGAAATGAATCGAGCTTTGTGACATGGTGCATTATCCTGCTTGATGTAGCCATCAGAGGATGGGTACATGGTGGCCATAAAGGGATGGACATGGGCAGAAACAATGCTCAGGTAGGCCGTGGCATTTAAACGATGCCCAGTTGGGACTAAGGGGCCTACAATGTGCCAAGAAAACATCCCCCAAACCATTACACCACCACCAGCCTGCACAGTGGTAACAAGACATGATGGATCCATGTTCTCATTCTGTTTATGCTAAATTCTGACTCTACCATCTGAATGTCTCAACAGAAATCCAGACTCACCAGACCAGGCAAAATTTTTCCAGTCTTCAACTGTCCAATTTTGGTGTGCTCTTGCAAATTGTAGCCTCTTTTTCCTATTTATAGTGGTGATGAGTGGTACCCGCTGGGGTCTTCTGCTGTTGTAGCCCATCCGCCTTAAGGTTGTGCATGTTGTGGCTTCACAAATGCTTTGCTGCATACCTCTGTTGTAACAAGTGGGTATTTCAGTCAAAGTTGCCCTTCTATCAACTTGAAGCAGTCGGCCCATTCTCCTCTGACCTCTAGCATCAACAAGGCATTTTCGCCCACAGGACTGCCACATACTGTATGGTTTTCCCTTTTCACACCATTCTTTGTAAACCCTAGAAATGGTTGTGCGTGAAAATCCCAGTAACTGAGCAGATTGTGAAATACTCAGACCGGCCCGTCTGGCACCAACAACCATGCCACGCTCAAAATTGCTTACATAACCTTTCTTTCCCATTCTGACATTCAGTTTGGAGTTCGGGAGATTGTCTTGACCTGGACCACACCCATAAATGCATTTAGGCAACTGCCATGTGATTGGTTGAGTAGATCATTGCATTAAGGAGAAATTGACCGGGTGTTCCTAATAATCCTTTAGGTAAGTGTATATCTATATATTGTTTATTTCAGTTTATCGTGAATTTCTTTGTTATTCTTATGCCAGTGCTTATGTACTGTGGATTTCTGTTGTTTATAATGTAGTGTTTAGTTAATTATGTGGGCTATGTAGCACCTTCCTCTCTTTCACCAGGTACTGATTGGGAACTGAGTTGATTTCATTACCAAATCAATGTCAGCTGGTTGGCTCAGTTCCTATATTAGTCCAGTTGAATGAGAGGAAGGAGAGATTCATTATTATTGTCCAACTGTTCTGTTTGAAGTGTATTATTTAGAGAGTGATCCAGAGTTCTATAGCGAGTCGTGTTGTGAGAAGTGAGTCGCCGTTACTGTGTGTCTATACGTCACTGTCTGTTTAGAATATTCATTTCCTGACGTTGTGCCAGTCACTCGTATTGAATGTATAGAGTGTGCATATTCCCAGGAGAAGTATTCCTTAGTATTAGGCTATATCACAGTATTATAGTTACATAAGTGTATGACTAGGCTGTACCCTGGAACCCGCTAGATCTTGTTCCGGATTCATCTACAATAAACCCAGCAACTACCTTTCTACCAGCTCACCTGTGTCCTCCTCTTTCTATTCACCACACACACTCTGTGACACTATGTCAAATAAAATATTTAAATACAACTCAAACCTGAATAGTTAAGAAAGTAAAAGTGAGTTCTTGGCTTTCTTTGGAGAATATATTTGTGTGCACAATTTTTGGGCAACTATTAGTGTGCAGAATAATCATGCAACTAAATGAAAATTGAAAGGTTTCCCATCTCACTTCTTGATTTTCATATGTTACAGTGAGAACAATAAACAAACAACTCAAAATGTATAAAAAACAGTTCTGACATTTCAAAACAAATAAGTTACCAATATAGCCACTGAGTCTGAGTCCAAATGGAGCTCTGTGTTCGTTACTGATCCAACTACGGGCCCATCCATCTGGCCCGTCAAGAGAGTCAGTCTCATCTCATCAGTTCTTTGAAAAATCTGTCTTCAGATATTTCTTGTCCCAGTCTTGACATTTCAACTCATTGTTCAGTGGTCAGGTTTCAGCCCTCCCTTCCTTGGCTATGTCTCTGAGCACTGAACACCTTGTACTTCTGGGCACTGCAGGTAGTTTGCAGTTCTGGATTATGTCAGCACTGGTTGATAATGGGTTCCTGGTAGCCATTGACGTAGGAACCGGGGGGGGGGGAACCTGTGTCCCCCCTTAATATTGGAAAATGCTACTTGCGTCCCACCCTTAAATTTGCCTATACCGCAGGGACAAAACTGTACATTTGGAACTGTTATTTTAAAAGCACGACAAAGAAGATATTCAGTTTTGCATTAAGTCAAACCTTCCCATTATATGCTATGTTTGAATTATCACCATTAGCCAATGACCAGTTTCATATTTACTTATAGTCGGAGCACCTGATTGGTAGAGAGAGGTTATCATTACACTAGGAACGTAAAAATATGTTACTGGTGCGCACCAGCTTTGAACTTGACGTTGTATGAGGTACATTGGTCTCAGTCAAGTGGATGAAATTAGGAAGCTTTTTCATATTTGAATTATGGATAGGAGGCATATGACGATTTAAATCAACAATTGCATTTTGAATGGCACCTGTGTTATGCTTTGCGAGAGGTGCTAACTAAGGTTACGTTAGATAGCTAGCCACATAGCTATAGATATAGATGGCAATCAATTTCTCTGTGTTAACCTTAGCAAAAGTAAAATGTTCTGTCATCTCATTTCAGCATAATGTAACCCCCCAAAAAAATGTAAACCATCATCAAAGGATGTAATGTTACTGAAGTTTTTTACAAAGAGTAATGTTAGTGGAAGTATACAACACATTTTACACAAGGACATGTCAACATCATAACCTATCATTTTCAAAGCTGCTATCTGCTTTAGTTTTTGAAATAATCAATCATCAGCGATAGAGTAGCTGCTTTTTCACATAAACTAAATAATTTTTTTCTGAACACGTATCCATTTGTTGGCAGTGTCAAGTTTTTTTTTTTTACTAAATTTACGTTTAATAAACGGATTAGGGAAACACGAGGGAGTACTATACATCTAACCAATCAAAAAACAAATTCTATCTTCACATGACTAAAGTCTGCCAATAATATTAGTTAAAAAAAGTGCCATTACACAAGAGCGGCAGGGTTGCCAGGTCAACCAGAAAATACTAGCCCAATGACTGTTAAAAAATAGCCCAAAATACCTTAAAACTAGCCCAATTTGTTTACATCGCTACTGAGTTAATAATTCCAATACTTTTTTCCACAATTTACATTTAGATGTAATTTTTTTTACCATATATTATTAATTTCAAAAAATGTATTTGTTTATTCCACAACATGGTTAGCTATATCTTGCCTTTAATTATCTCCACGTACAGGAATGAGTTCGAGGATCAGCAAGAATGAGAGTACAGATGTATCGCAACTTGACAATAACTGAACTTTTCTCAATTCAACTCAACTTGCTGTTCATCTTTATCCACAGCACTTTTCTCATGGTGTTTACTGCAACACTTTACTTTTTTTTAATCACAAATACAAATTATTTTATCATTATTTATTAGTGTTTAAAAAAAATAAAAAGTTAACTTTTTTGCTATCACATACGCTTATTGTGCTTTACTGTCATCTGCTGGGATGCTCCTAATCCATTCCATTAAACCCTTTTCTTTTTTTTCTAGTCTTTGCAATATTTTCTTCCATATTTTGTCAATTTCCCTGAAATATGATATGTCTTCATAAACATGTTTTGGTCAACAAAATTAACAAATGGTGCAAAATAAAGCTTTTTTCTTCATTTGTTTTGTAGGCACTAAACCAATTATATCAATTATCATGTCGTTTGAGCCGTGCGTGCACATTTCAAATAATTTTTTTTGAATATGCACGTAGCAGTCTCTCTCTCTCAAAACGATCTACTCTCTCACTCTCTTTAATACACACCACACTCAGTAGCTCCTCCCATACCTGGCACAGGCTGCAACCTACAGCCTTGGTCACATTTATTTAAAGGAAAATGCTGCAGCTGTGGTTGTTAAAAAATAGCCCAAAAAACCGCAACCCACGACCAATATATTTTCTACCGCCAAATTTATTTAAAAATCGCCCAATTTGGCTAGAAAACCGCGGACATGGGAACACTGAACAGCGGGAGTACTTTCTATGGTGTAAAATATTGGGAAAACCACCCTAAAATCTTTGTAACCTTGGTGTCTTATTTAACCCAACTCCAGCCGCGGTCGGTGGATCTTAATTGGGGAGGACGGGCTCGTATTACGCTCGGAACCGGAGTGAATGGAATGGTGCGCAACGAACAAAACCAATTGATTTTTTGATTTGCACACATTCCATTCACTCAGGTTCTGAGCGTAATACGAGCCCGTCCTCCCCAATTAAGATCCACCGACCGCGGCTGCCCAACTCTATCTTCTGGTTCTCATACTTCTTCTCTTCCCAGATAGCAAAAAATATTGGGGCGTCCCGCCGGCGGGAAGAAAGTGTTTGCCGCCAAATACGTCTAAACCATCTCTTGCGAGATGCTTCATTTTGTCTTGCGGTTGCCTCCATCTAGTGGACAGCGGCCAGCTGGTGGCAAGCCACTTTTAAATACAAGGAATTCTGTAATCTCAAAATCGATCTGCCTGCCTTGTTTAGCATTATAGAATTTACATTTAAACGACTTTGAAACTCGGAAGCGATTTGATAATCACAATAATATGAACACAAATATTTTGCAATTAAAGGTTTTAAAATAGATTCTGATTGATTATATAGATTTTTCACAAATGAAATCATTGCCCAAATTGTGTGATGCATGGAACCTTCAACTTTTGAAAATTACCATTTGTCACTTGTCAGAAAATGTTGCATTGCATGTCTCTAGAGGTGGTTTGATAGAAAGTGAGTATTTCATTCGGCATTGCATTAGAAATATTACCTAGTAAAATATCTCTATACTGTGCAATATCATTATTCTCATTGTTCAATATCTATTATTCATTGAACATGACCACTACTGTTTGGGCAATACCTAATGTGCAATAAGCTAATACTTAAATAATGTGCTGACTACTAGAGGCTGACATTTTTTCAAGAATCCTGCGGGTCACGGGAATCCTGCGGGAAGGGAAACAAAATCACTATTAATCACGGGATTGTGACGGGACAGAAAAAAATTGTCACCGGGTGTCCAGGACCAGGGACCAGGAATCGTAATAACATTATGATACCCAACTTTATACACAAATATACCATTTATATAAATAATCAATTTATTTTAATTTTGAACTCAATTCTATTTGCCATCTCTTTATGCTCTCATGTTTGCTTTGGTGTATCTAGTTAAGTGAATGACGTGCTCCACACACCCGTAACAGTTGGGGGCTGTAATGCACAAAGTTCTTATGCCAATACCAACCACCAATAATATAAGAGAAGAAGTCTTCCCCCATACACTTTGTTGCCACGAAAATCCCGAAATTAAAACGCATTATAATAACCTCACAATAACATTCTAGGGCTATAGGTTATTCTAAATCAGCATATAATACACCCCATATTCATAGTGAAGATAAGTTTATTCCACTCGATAAAGGTTTTTTAACACGAGGCTCAACACCTATGAGACTTACAATACACTAATTGACCAGACACGACTGAAACCATAAGTATGTAAGACTACGCACTATTACAGGATGTCGCATTACACATACTGTAGACATCGGATAGCCAAAATCAATGACCTAACCAATTAAACAAGAACTAACTCACAACACCCAGTCACAACATTACAAACATGCAAAAATGCCAGAAGGACCAATCAGGATTCAACAGACTTACCTAATCATATTATTCTGTTAAGGTATTTTATTGTTTTATTATAATCGGTACACAATTAGCTGTACTATCACTGTAATCTATTGAACAAAATATACAGGTCCTTCTCAAAAAATGTGTATATTGTGATAAAGTTCATTATTTTCCATAATGTAATGATAAAAATTAAACTTTCATATATTTTAGATTCATTGCACACCAACTGAAATATTTCAGGTCATTTATTGTTTTAATACTGATGATTTTGGCATACAGCTCATCAAACCCAAAATTCCTATCTCAAAGAATTAGCATATCATGAAAAGGGTCTCTAAATGAGCTATTAACCTAATCATCTGAATCAACTAATTAACTCTAAACACCTGCAAAAGATTCCTGAGGCTTTTAAAAACTCCCAGCCTGTTTCATTACTCAAAACCGCAATCATGGGTAAGACTGCCGACCTGACTGCTGTCCACAAGGCCATCATTGACACCCTCAAGCAAGAGGGTAAGACACAGAAATAAATTTCTGAACAAATAGGCTGTTCCCAGAGTGCTGTATCAAGGCACCTCAGTGTGAAGTCTGTGGGTAGGAAAAAGTGTGGCAAAAAACGCTGCACAACGACAAGAGGTGACCGGACCCTGAGGAAGATTGTGGAGAAGGACCGATTCCAGACCTTGGATGACCTGCGGAAGCAGTGGACTGAGTCTGGAGTACAAACATCCAGAGCCACCGTGCACAGGCGTGTGCAGGAAATGGGCTACAGGTGCCGCATTCCCCAGGTCAAGC
>JACXGM010004067.1:23574-39523 GCA_016801145.1 Umbra pygmaea | reverse complement strand
TCAATATTAACCACATTTCTCTCTCATATTGCTCATCATAACCACTGAAAATTATAAAAACAACTAACACAAATTTTATTTTATTTTTTATTTTATATTTTTTTTATTATGCTGATCCGAAAAATGATCCGATCCGTGACTCTGATCCGAAAACCGATCCGATCCGTGAGTTTCATGATCCGTTGCACCCCTAATCCATTGGAACCAAAGACAGAAAACAGTGCTTCCCCTCAGACTCATTTAAAAGCTGGTGGTCCAGACATATGTTACACTGGTGGAGCACAGCAACTAATATTATGCAACAGAGCAAATTTTCTGTTGCAATTACAGAGAGTGTGAATCCTTTGAACTGGTAATTTCCTTTTTATATTGCTAAAGTTTTTCTTTTCCGATCGTACACGGCGCTCATGGCTATTTTGATCAGTTGGAAAGAATTTAATTTAATTTCAAATTATGACACAACAAAATGTTAAAAAAAGGTCTTAGGATCTGAATACCTTATCAAGGCACATTATATGTGCTATACTAAAGATGACAAGTCCTGTTCATATTAAATAACCATTAGATTCAGGGGTAATTACATCAGTAACATGTACAGCAGCTGGCTCATACATTGTCTGACTTCTTTCGTAGTTTAATCACATCATGTGTAAACACTTTACATTCCACCTAGCAATAATCCAACTAGTCTGAAAACAACTAACGCAGAACAGTATAAAACATAGAATAGTAGTAGTACCACAGTCATGAACAGGGAGTTTCTGTCACCCAAAAGTCTAAAGGTCACATGACAGATTTTGTAAAAATGTCTTCAGTTTATATAGGCAAACTCCAAGGTAACCTAGTAGCCAACTTTTAAAGGTACTACTGTTGGTCAAGCCATTTTAATACAAAAATGACACGCTCTTTATGTATAAAAGTAGGATGACAATCTTCCCATTGATGATGATAGTAAAGTAGAATCAATATACAACATAACTGCAATCCAACAGAACACGGCCGATAAAAACCGTCACGGAAAATACAAATAATGTGACCAGAAGTAAGAGTAGTACGTTGGCAGATGCCAGGTTAACATGTCTCCTGCCAACAGTCTATTGAGCATACGACTCCAGTGACCTTTCACCTGGAAGGATAAAGAGTCCTGGAACTGGGACGCTGGTGGGAACATGACCTATTGGTACCCTCGCGCCAGGAGGCAACTTCCTGGTTCTGTGTGTTGCCATGGAGACACAGGACGAGGAGTCAGTGAAGTCTGCAACATTCACCAACTGCCAACTAATGTCAGAATAATGACACCAGACGCATCTCCACCGCACTGAGGTGTTATAGTTCCACTCTCCTCTGTGCTCTGCTCCAGTGTATGTGACTATGGTGTGATGATCAGTCCATCCCCCATGAGTGTTAGTTAGTTTTGGGGTAAATCTTCTCGTAGAAGAAGTTCTGGGCCAGCAGGTAGAGCTCCCCGTCCTTCTCGCGGACGGCGTGAGCCCGTATGAACTGGAACTGCTCCAGGGCAAACTCATAGAACTCATTCTCCATCTTCCAGATGGCCGACTGCTGTAGCTTGGCGATGGACTCCTTGGTTGGGGGCTTCTTCTCGCTGGTCTTCCTCAGGTGAGATTTCTTACCTGCGAACAGCGGAGAAATGCGATCAGAAACAGACGGTCATGCTTGCATGCAATGTTGTTCTGGTGGTTTTCAAACAAAATGCTTCAACACGTTCTAATATTGTAGGTAATATTCACCATATATAATATTTAAAATGGTTAAAAATATATTTCTTTATGGTTTTTGGGTGGGAATTAATGGTAATTTCGTTTTACCACAAAAGATGTTCATAACATTTGACATTTTAGTCATTTAGCAGACGCTCTTTTCCAGAGCAACTTACAGTAAGTACAGGGACATCCAGAGGTGGGAATTTACTCATGTACAAGTGTTCTTGAGTACTTTTCTGAGTAACTTTGAGTTCACATGTTTTTGAGAAGACCAAAATTATCAGGTAAAGGGAGTTAATATCTTACAGTTATCTATAAAACAAATAGAAAGAGTAAAGAAAAAATCAATCACGGTCACTGGTAAGACGTGTGTAAGATGGTGATGTTAAGGCTTGGCAAGATCTTTGTTGAAATTATGGTTTCAGGAGTCAGGTTGCGGTTGACAATAGAATGTTTAATAAAGTACTTCTTGTTATGAAAACAGGGTCATCTCATAACAAGGCAATCAAGACTTGTTGGAAAAATGCCCCAAATGATAATATGGAACTGGGTTATATAGCCTTGGCATTGTTTACACCTCCTAGAAGAATCTCCTCAGACCCGTGACTGTCTCATGTGAGCACATGTGCTGGTCACCTTAACTTCTGTCTAGCGTCTAATCAACTGGCCTTGCTAGTTGTTTATCCAATAACTCAGTAACCCTTATCTGTCTAATGTCCTGTCAGTAAAATGTCCTGTTCTATTAGTCTGAATGGCATCCACATGTATTAGACCTGTGATGGAATTACAGTCTAACCTACAATAGATCATATAGTTATAAGCAGTCTAATATATAACAGAGTTATAAGCTCCTAAACCATGAGCTACAGCTTATTCTGATATTATAATATAAGAACTGTAAGGGCTCTCTCTCCTCCTCACTCACTTGCTTGGCCTTGCTTACTTGTCTACTCTCCTAAAGGAAAGTCTTATCTGGCTTGACCCTGAATCTTCTCCCTGTCTGTCTTATATGTCCTAGAACTCCCTTTACCTGATAATTTTGGTTGTAAGTAGGGCCTTCCCAAAACATGAATTCAGCAAGTACTCAAGTACTCTTTTACTCAAATAAATCCCTACTTCTGGGGACATCCCCTGGAGCAATTTACGATACAGTGCCTTGCTCAAGGTCACAAAAATATTTGGCACAGTCAAGAATTGAACTAGCAACCATCCAACTACAAGCCTCCCTAACCCCTGAGCCATCTGATGCCCTGTTCATAAAGTAATGTTTCTAGGTGGCATGTAGGCCCACCTGTTTTGTAGAGCTCCGTGGCCCCCCTGAAAAAGCGCGGTAACGCCGCCTCCAGCATCATGACGAAGTCCTCCAGCTCCTCCGTGACCCCCACCAGCAGGTACTCATTGACCAGGTTGAACTTTGCCTGCTCCAGGGCCCAGTGACTGCCCACATTCCTGCGGTGGGTACAGGCAGACGTGTCAGCAAACCACATTATTAAGAAGGTTGTTTTTTAATCCATAAGCATTGCATCATATGTTTAGATTTATGTTTCGAAAGAACCTTTGTTGCATATGCTGGCAGCTCAGACCTGATTTGTGGTATTACCAGTTTTTAGAGTAGCTACAATAAACAACTGCAAATCAATAAACTGTGTTACAATTAAGCTAACTGCCTATTCTGGCAGAGTAGGAGACAGAGAGAGAAAAGAAGAGGGATGGGCTATTGGGAAAGCATAACTGATCATGAGATAAAAGCAAGGCATCTAGAAAAAGAAGACCTGCTACCGTGTAAACCAAGTAAGGGCGTTTCCACACCTAAAAGTCCGGACCAAGGTCCGAACCAACGTTCGTGTTTAATTACATTGTATACATTTGATCCCGTTCTTTTTGGTATCACATTGTGATTTTGCTAGTGCACTAAAGAACTTTCCATGACATACCTACGGCCTTTCGTCACCACATACATGTGTTGCTTCTTCCTTTGATTGGTGAATAAACGGGCGTGTCTGACATTGCCGTGTTTTGTCTTTTTCCATGAATGAAAATAAATGAGCAAAACCCGATTGCGTTATAGTATTACTACCGATTGCGTTATAGCGTCAACGTCAGGACCGTTCTGCAAGCGCAGCACAAACTACGACCGCAGTACTCGCGAGAAATGTATTTGAATGATTTTATCTGACCAAATTGAAATTAAATATCTAATCTCCTCTTTCCACGTACTTCCACGATTAATTTTTGCTTTTTTTAGCGTTTTTTTTCTGAGTTTGTTCTTTTTCTATGGTATGTAGTTGCATAACGTCCTGTAATTTGTCCGAAAGTCCGAACCATCCAAAAAGTGTTTTCATACTGCAAACGAACCAAACCATGGTTCAGTTTGGTCCGGACCAAGACCACCTTTTTGATCGGACCAAAATTTGGTCATTTGATCCGGACTGTGGTCAGAGGCACCTTTCACACCTGCAATTTTGGTTCGGACCAAACTGAAAAGTTTGAAAGTCCGGACCAAATGAGGTATGTGTGAAAACGCCCTAAGTTAGATGTTAAAGGGATTTAATACTTTATGTCCAACTGCTGTAAACAGCGTTTAATGGGGTCATAGGGTTGGAATGCAGGGTGTGGATGGGACATATAGTATAGTGGGGTACATACCAGCACTCAGAGTACTGTCCACAGAAGAAAGGGATCTGCAACCAAAGCTTTTCTGGGGCACAGTCGGAACCTCCTGCCATCACACACTCATCAAAGGTCTGAAACACGTCCATCACACGTGAAAGAAAAGGGTTCATGGTTTACATAGATATATACATATATAATGCTGCTGAACACTGAAATTCAATCCAGTGGAACCATGCATTGTTAATCTGGGAATCTGCATTGGCTAGCCTGGGGAAGGTTCTAGGCTGCTATTTTTGATAGCGTTAGCTAACAACGAATACACTACTTGGTCCTGAATAATGCACGTCATTTAGGCAGTGACCTTCTTATCTCCTTGTTTCCGGCGCCTTAGGCCGGGTCGGTAGTCGTCCCCAAAGCGCAGGAAGTAGTAGTATGACACCAGTCGCTCGATGGGGTCCCGGATCACATTAATGTAGACAGGCTTCTTCTTCACTCCAAACCTGGGTCAAACGTTTTTGTAAGAATTATTTTATCAGAGTTCATATCCTTCTATCAAAGATGACCTATTAATAAATAATACATTCATCAGCTTTGTTCAATAACAGAGTTCAATAGAATTTATAACAATTTTGGAATAATAGTGATCCTATGATATAATGACATTAAATCTAGAAGACAACGTAGAAATACACTTATCAGAATGTGAATCCAGGCCCTGTTTAATATTAAAGACAGCTCCAGATTTCATGTTTTAACCTCATATCATCACACAGAAAAAAGTTGGACACAGCAATTGTTGCTTTGTTGTGTCAAAGTTGCACTTAAGTGATGTAGTACTTGTGTTTGTTCTTCAGGACCACAAGGGGGAGACTGAACAGAGCAGTGGTTCATAATCCTTGTCCTGGGAACCCACAGCCCTCCCACAGTTTTGTTGTAGCCCTAAAGTAGCTCACCTGATTTCAGCAGCCAAGAGCTTGATGAGTAGTTGATTCAGGTGTGCTAGCTCTAGGAAACATCTAATACATGGACTGGCTGTGGGTCCCCAGGAGAAGGATTAAGAACCACTGCAGTAGACAAAATCTAGTTAGGATAGGTTCTGTGGTGGTGGAAATCACTCACTTTGTAAAGTCCAGGAAGGAGACGTGACCGTGGTAGAAAGCCGGCTTCATCGCCCTCCACTCTGTGACATTCTTCACAAAGCGCATCTGGGCACACAACACAATAAATATAGAACAGACATTTTTTCCGATTTCATGCTGAGATCAAGCAATTTATTTTTGTCCACTCTAGAGGACGTAGATCTTTGCTCAGTATCTCTCAATCCATACAGGCCACTGTGTCAAGTCCCCCCGTCTCACTGAGAGCACATCCTGGGCTTTTCAGTAATGTCACATGTGTGGGGGTGTGGCCTTGTCAACATTCATTACATTGTAACAACTGTTCTGCTGAGTCTCAGGAGGACGTGACTGTTGCTTCTGTATAAGTCCTGCCCACTGAGGTAGAACACGTTTATCTTCATCAGCAAGGTTTTAAATACTTACTGCAGCATTTGTAAGAGGACATATTCAGGGTGCATATATTGCCATGACCCCACCCTTAAATTGAATAACACCACATTAAAACATTTACATTAAAAACTACACAGACTATTAACCTCAAATTAAGAATGTTGTTATCTCTTGAAAAGGAACTGGTAAAAACAAATTGGGCAAAACGATGAGCCCAGCACACTGACCTGGTCTTGCAATGACATGACGGGGTTGTTCTTGGTGGTGTTGATGTGAAGGACATGGTAGTGGTTTTTACCACACAGGTCATAGGCTATGTTGGTGAACGAGGTGCTGGCCGTCTTGGGAACGCGGTTATAGATGATCACCACATCTTCGCTGTCGGCTGGCAGGGGTGCCTCCCGCTCACGCAGACCGTCCTGCGTGTGCCGCTGCTCGATCTCACGAACCTCATGCCTGGCAATGGCCCGCTCTGCAAAGAGCAAGAGGAGGATTGTTTAAAAGAATAATTCACCTGCATGGCACTTTTTGTTAGCGGGCCCCGCTTTCCAATTTTTTGGACTCAACTACACTAATTTAAGCTAGACAACACCAGGGTCTTGCCTGCATAAACCAGGAAAACTATATCATGGTGGTGCTTGTGAGGCTCCGTGTGGTGCAGTGGTCCAAGGAGCTGCCTCACATCACAACTATGTCACGGTGGCCAAGTTCATATCCTGGTTGCGGCATTCTGACAATGCCCAGGGGTTGATGGGTTAGATGGAAATACCTTGCGATTTTGCTCTCTGGTAACTCGTTGTGTATGTCGGGGGATTGTGAATTCAATTATGGTTGTATGGTTGACAAATGTGTCACCTCAACACACGTGTCAACTAAAGGCTTTGTGCTAAACAAGCGGTGTGATATGAATCGGAACAGCTTGGCAATGCATGATTGGAGGAAGCATGTGATCGACCTTTGACCACCCTGCACCAACTGAGGAGGTTGGGGAATTGGACATGACCAGTTTGGAAGGAAAGGAAAAAAATCTATACTGTATTCTGTATCATGGTGTTTTTATATTTGTAACAAAAAAAGTTCTATTACACAAATTGCGTTCGTAACCGGTTCAAGAGCAACAAAGCATCTCGAAGGTTTGTGGTAACTGTCAACATAACTCATCTAAGCATTGTGTCTACGTACTCCTCGATTCGTCGTAAATAAGAACAGCTCTTAGCCGTGGAATATTAACCACATACCCACCCTCCCCCGTTTATTATTCCTTACCTATACGGATTTCTTAGGGCGGCTGCCAATATATAATTTTTTCAAGCTGCTTTTTAAACTTCCCCGTCCTCCTGTTCCATTACAGCTCATATTGTTTTGTCTCGTGTTCTACTACATTTGCTGCTTTCTTGGAACGACCGAACTTGATAAACAGATTCAAATATCAATATGACCTCTCTGGTTAACGGAAGGGTAAATACCTAAACCCTGTGGCAGTGGGTCTGTTGTATGCTGTAATAAGATGTTTCATGCAGAAATAAGGCCGTGATTGGTGAAATATATTAGCCTCGCACAATGTGGAGAAAGTTGATTTAGCTAAATAAATGATGTGGTAGAATGGTGGACAGGCAGCTCAATACAATTTTAGTCTGAACAGGAAGACCGTGGGCTAAAAATATTCTATAATATTTTACTAACTTGAGTGTTTTTATTTGATGTGGAAAAAGTTAGGACAGCTATTGTGAATTCACACTTTATTCAGCTGAATTCCTGGTGATTGCTGCAGTACAGGTCCTTTCTACGTCTCTGTAAGATGGCAGAAACCCTGATTTAAATGTAGAAACATAATATTCCGTACTTATTTATATATTATGAACACAGCATTTACACATTATAAACTGTCACAGACATTCCATGAGAAGAGAATCCTGACAGTGAAAGTGAGGAAACAGTTTTACATCAGCCTTTACAGGTAAACATACAATTATGTAAAGTGCAGGTTGTACAAAAACATGTCCCCCGCATGGTTTCTATAAAAGGATGTGGTTGGAGAACACAAACCACTCAGGATTTAATGGCTGCAAGGTCTGGGCATTCACCATAACACAGCCGGTTTGAACCCGTCTGAAGCTGTAAATAGTTTCGTAAATACGTTTTTTTTTTCAACCAAATTGTGAGTAGAACATTGCAGAGTTGATTTTGTAGGTTCTGTTTACTGTTTACCAGGTAAATAAGCTATGAACCTATTTTGGTTCCAGTCTGGGAGCAATTACGGTTTAACTTTCAGCCACAGAATAACAGGGGGTTTTCACCATGTCCGCTTGAGCATTTGAACCGGTGTCCTTTTGATCAAATGCTACCCTGCCACCCTACAAAATGCTGAAAATCAAAACCAAAGTACATTTCAATGTCTTTAGCATCCAGTCTTCACCTTACTCTAGGGGACAACTGTTACACGACCAGTCTGTTCCTTCCTCAAAACAACATTGCTCTTGCTAAACAAATCAATATTTTCAAGAAAACATTACTACTTGCTGCTGCAAAAACAAATGAGAATAGGATGGAGAACCAGGTGCACTTCATATATCACACTTTCACACGACCCAAGTTACCTAGACAATGACGGGCGACAAAGGCTAAGCCATTTCTTTTTGGGTTTTGCGACCGCAGGTTTCAATGCAGCTCAGCTTCACTTCAGGCCGTAACACTCATGGGACCCTGGCGCTAAGCCAACCGCTGCCATGACTGGCAACAGAGACACACTGGCACCCAAACAGCTGGTACAGAGGGCTAATTAACATGACATCTGTGATCACTCTCCACCCCCCCCAACACCCAGAGCCCTCCCATGCAGCTGCTAATGTCCCAATGATCAAAGCTAACGTAAACAGCTGTGCTAGCAACTGGTGATAGCCACAACACTGGGATGTGACAGGTGGCAGCCTGTGGCCGTCTGTCATGAAGATTACCATAGGCAACTCCTAGTATAGCTAGCACACACCCACCTTCAGTAATAATAGGAGCTGGTATCAGACTATTGAAACAAACCACCAGGGTTCGCATCCACAAATACCTTCACAGCAGCAGTGCTAATTTAGGATATTAGGGACATTCTGTACCCAAAACCATGGGCATTAATATGGAGTTGGCCTCTGCTTTGCATCTATAACAGCTGCCACTCTTCTGGAAAGGCTTTCCATAAGATTTTGAAGTGTGTCTGTGGGAATATGTGCCCGTTGAGCCAAAAGAGAGTTTCTGAGGTCGGGCACTGATGTTGAATGAGAATGCCTGGCTCACAATCACCGTTCCAATTAATTGCAAAGAACAAGATCGATTGGGAGGGAAAAATGGGGAGAAAAAAGAAAAGAAAAAGGTCTTCAAAGGGTTTGAGGTCCTACACACCAAACTCATTGAACCACATCTTTATGGACACCGCTTTGTGTACCAAGGCATGATGGACCAGGAAGTCCAATTGTCTAAGCATTAAGGTAGTTAAGAGGCCTAGCCCAAAACCCGAAAAACAGCCCCAGACCATTATCCCTCCTCCACCATTCGTAGGGGAGTCCACATAGATAGATAGCTTTATTATTAGACTCAAGGTCCATTTAACAGTACATACAGCACAATAAAAAAGACAGATACAAAATAACAAACAGATCAAAGAAGACAGCTATATCAATGTTTCCATGAGGCTGACTGAAACCGCACAGAACTCATCACAGACCAAGACCTTAGTCTATTTCATACTACTGGAGGTGGTAAAACTCTGTAGCCATGAAACCCTAACATAATAAGTTGAAATTAGGTGAGCCCCAAGTTAAGGGCCTGGGGTTCAGTGTCAAACATTAACTAGCAGGACGTACAGCCGTGTTGAAGTCAGTTGTGATGAAGTTGCTTTGTGAGAAAAAATTCACTGTACACAATCAAAGGGCACAACCATAGAAATAGAATGGATAGAAAGGCCATTGAACTGCTTGGCGTGGTCATTTGATTAGTACACAACAAAATGGCGAATGTTGTTTGTTGTCACGGACGGTGACGACATGCAAATCGATTTAATGTGGAAGTAGGCCTCTAGATCTTTGCAATGGAATGGTACACTTAAAAATGGCTGCCGCTCTGACCATTCTGCTACATTGATTTGAATTGGAATGGCCTTTCCATACATTCCATTTCTATGGGCAAAACACTCTAGCTAATGGCTGACTCAATTTAATTAGTTAAAAGAAGTCTGCTATTTAACAATCAATCATTCTGAAGTCTGCTTCCCACCTCATTTCCATGAATCTCCAGCTAATTATGACCTAGTCTTACACTATAGAAAATACGCCAATGCCTGTTATTCTGAATACATACTGTAAAACGTAGATAGTCATATTTACTGAAACAATTTCACGCTTGATTAATATTATCCAATTGCAATCATCATTCAGCGGGGAAATCCATGAATGTGACAGTTTGTCGTGTCTTATGGCTCTCTGATAAGATGTGATGGCATAATAAAAACAGAGGACAGGATTTGCCTCTCTCCAGGAAGCTCATAAATCCATCATACTCTGAAGCGCTTCATCCTCGAGCAGGTTAGCCCCCTGAGCCGAAGGCTGGGGGTAATAGAGATTGTCTATCAGCAGCCTGAGCGGTAGTCACCTTGTTTGGTTCAGCTCCAGCAGTGCTGGATTGCAAAATCAATGGAGTATGACAGGAAGGAGATATAAGTTCCTGTGGTAAAATATATTTTTTTTACAGTACAATAAGCTTTGTTGTGTCCTGAGCTTCTGGCCTGTGTTGTGTTTTCTGGGAGACATCGGGGAGAATGAAACTGAGTGGTACATACGTCGCTAAGTCTTACATTGCTATTGATATGATCACTTTAAATATATTATAAAGGAGCAATGGACTAGCTTTTCACCACGACAGTGTTGTGTGAAATGAGAAAAGCATTTTACTAAATCCAGTTGAGGAATGTATAGAACCAACCGTTTTAAAACAAATGCATGATGCCAACATCTTTCCACAATCTTGCAGTGCTTGCAAATAAACAACAGAAGCACTGTGACTTGCAACTTCATTTCTTTAAGTGCCCTTTTTAGGACTCATGCCTAGAGCGGTAGACGAGGACTCACGCCTAGAGCGGCAGACGGGGACTCACGCCTAGAGCGGCAGACGGGGACTCACGCCTAGAGCGGCAGACGGGGACTCACGCCTAGAGCGGCAGACGGGGACTCACGCCTAGAGCGGCAGACGGGGACTCACGCCTAGAGCGGCAGACGAGGTCTTACGTCTAGAGCGGCAGACGAGGTCTTACGTCTAGAGCGGCAGATGAGGTCTCACGTCTAAAGCGGCAGACGAGGTCTCACGTCTAGAGCGGCAGATGAGGTCTGAACAGCTGAGAGAGATGACTGGGCCCGGGCCGGGTTAGAAGACAAGGATGAAAATGTGAAACGTAGCTCAAGTGGCTAGTAACAGTCAAGCAAGTGTAGAGGTTTCACTGGCAGACGTTCAGTGGAAAAAGTGTAACCTGGCACTCACATGCCCCATTTTCCCATGCCCACACAAATCTAGTATGTGGAAGTAGCCTATTTCTGGGGGGCAACACATCTTGTTAAGTAGCCTATTTTCCTCATGGGAGAATACACAAGCCTCTTTTGTCTGTGAAGCGAGACAAAACAAGGCCTTTTCAGTCAGATTTTAGGGAGGCTGTTGTTTGGGGAAATGCTCCTAGGATGGTCCGGCCTGGAGCCTTATTGCAGAGTCAACATGAAGATCACAATGTGAGCATTCAACCTAGCAGTCATTATAACGTGTCTGTTGGAATGGATGGAGACCTCTCTCTGTCAACATTAGGTATCAATGGGCTGGTGGTCCAGTCTTTGCTTTAGCCAACTCCTTTGTTTGTCTTTTGGCTCTGCTACACTTCAGCAGTCGGTGCCAGACATTGCCAACAGCCGCTGAGAGAACGTTTCCCTTGTTATCCATGAAAGCTGCAATACCGTCTGCATTGCGTCATAATCAATGTCGACATTCAAGCTGAAGAAATGCCAAGCCTTGCTTCTCTATGGCGGCCATGTTCATTCCTATCATTCTATCTTGAGAATTTAATTAATAAGAAAAAAATAAAATAATGTGCCTTTAGTTGGACAATGATCATGGCCACAACAAGCAGTGTGTTAAAATATGATTACTTAGTTTAGTGTTCAGCACTGGTGTCCAGGATGCGTCAGACCCTCAGATGGAGAGCAGACACACATTCTCTCTGTTCTGAAGTGCTACCTGCAATGCAAATAGTTCTTGAAAGAGTAAGTACCATAGCATATTATTCTCAGGTACAAAAATCAAAATGCTAAACCTTTCTTCTTAAAAGCTACTTTGTGTAAAATGTATCTGAACACCCCTATTAATGGTGGAGGAGGGATAATGGTGTGGGGCTGTTTTTCAGGGTTTGGACTCGGCCCCTTCGTTCCAGTGAAGGTTCATCTTAATATTAAAGTATACAAAGACATTTTAGACAATTGGGTGCTTCCAACTTTGTGGCAACAGTTTGGGGAATGCCCTTGCCTGTTCCAGCATGACTGTGCCCCTGTGTACAGAGTGGGGTCCATAAAGAAATAGTTCAATGAGCATGGTGTGGAGGAACTCGACTGGCCTGCGCAGGGCCCTGATCTCAATCCCAGTGAACGGGGGTTGTGAGCCAGGCCTTCTCATCCGAAACTAGTGCCTGACCTCACAAATGCTCTTTTGGCTGAATGGGCACACATTCACATTCACACACTCCATAATCCTGTGTAAAACCTTCCCACCCCATATGCGGTGTCAGATGCTCAGTGGTTAAGGAGTCAGACTTGTAGTCAGGAGGTTACCGGTTCGATTCCCGACTGTGCCAAATGTTTTTGTGTCCTTGGGCAAGGCACTTATTCCCAAATGGCTCCAGTTGGATGTCCCTGTAGAGTAAGTACTGTAAGTCGGTCAGGATAAGAGCATCTGCTGAAATGACTGAAATGTAAATGAATGTCCATGGTTTTAAAATGTCCAACAATCTCTCTATGGGTGTGATGGTCAGGTGTCCACGTACTTTTGAACATATAGTGTAGCTTGAAATATAAATATTTCTACATTAACAATGGTACCTACTGGCCTACAAGCTTTGCACAGAGAAACAAATCCACTGATGCAAATGTGAGGTACTAATCACAGTTCATTCTCGCCGCAATCAAACGCATTACAAAAACAGACAAGGCAATCACATTCTGTCTAGAAAAACAAGGCTTAAGCATCAGTAATACAAGATGACAGAGAAATGTACACTGATGGCAGTCTCTAGAGACCTATCATTGTGTTTTTATGTGCTGTTCTGTGGGTTGGAAAATTGATTTGACCAGAATCTTTGGCAGGACTTCTTTGACTAAGCAGGATATTGCTGTAAATCTGAGGAAACATTTCAGCTTATCGGAACACCATCTCAGAACTACACATGGCGAGGCTGCAGAACTATACAAATATACAGTGCCTAAAGAAAATCATCATACCCCTTTGAAAAAGTAACTTTTTTTGTCTTACAGCCTGAAATCAAAACCCATTAAAAATATATTTGTTTGTTCCATATTTTTTTACGCATTCTGCCTTACAACATTAAAGTAATGAAAAAAGGCAGCAGTTTGGAAACCTAAAACAAATGAATAACTAGAATAACAGAGTTGGAAAAGTGATCAGTCCCATGATTGAATAATATGTAGAGACACCCTTTACTTTAATTACAGCCATCAGTCTCTTTTGATTTATCTATTTGTTTTGCGCACCTATATTGGGGGAATAACAGCCCATTCTTCCTTGCAGACTTGTTCGAGTTTAGTCAAATTTAGTGGTGACCAATGATTGAATGCTGTCTTCAAATCTGTCCACAGTTTTTCAATTGGATTTAGGTCAGGGCTCTTACTTGGCCACTCATGGACATTCACCTACATATCCTTAACCCACTGCATATTTGGGAGTGTTTAGGGTTGTTGTCATGCTGGAAGGTGAACCACCTGCCCATCTTCAGTTGGGCCACAGATTTTCCTCAAGAATTTGGGTGTACTTGGCAGCATCCATTTACCCTTCAATCCTGACCAACTGCCAAGTCCCCGCAGAAGAGCAACACCCCCACAACATATCATTGCCACCACAATGCTTCATGGTAGGTATGGTGTGTTTTGGGTGGTGTGCTTTGTTTGGTTGTTACCCAACATAACGCTTGAAGTTTAGACCGAAAAGTTCAATCTTGGTCTCTTGGTAATCTGACCATAAAACCTTTTTGCACATGGCATTGTTTTCTCTATATGCTGCCTCTTTTGGTAATAACATCCAAAACCACAACGTCAACTTTCACTGCTATGCTGATGACACACAGTTGTACATCTCTATGAAACATGGCGATGCTCCAATTTTCTTCCATAGAAGCCTGTGTTTTGGACATAAGGATGTGTATGTCAGCGCATTTCTTACCTCTATATCCCACAAAAACAGATGTTAATTTTAGGTCCAAAGAAACAACGTGATTTGCTGTCAGATCTCATAATGAACTTGAATGGTTGGACAGTCATCGTAAAGAAATCAGCGAGGGACCTTGGTGTTATTTTGGACTCTGATCTCTCTTTTGTTGAACGTATAAAACTTATTTCAAGAACAGCCTTTCTTCATCTCCGTAACATCGCTAAAATAAGAAGCCTTCTATCAAGTTTCTAGGCTGGTGTCTGTAAAATAACTTTGTGACAACTGCTGAAAAAAAAGCTTTAAAAAATAAATTGTATCCATTGATTAGAATCTTCCGAGTGTTTTTTCAAAGCGCAAACGAGACACCGTGTGGTCCTTTTTCAGAAGAGGCTTCTTTCTTGCCACCGTGTTATACAGGCCAGCTTTGTGTAAAGCTTGTTGTCACATACACAGACCAACCAATCTCAGCAATAAGAACATAAGTCCTTCAAAAGTTGCCATTGGCCTCTTGGTAGCTTCCCTGATCAATGTCCTCCTGGCTTGGTCATCCAGTTTGGAAGGACGGCCTGATTTAGGTAAGGTGTTGGTGACGCCATATGCTTTCCCCTTTTTAATAATGCTCTGAACGGTCCTCAGAGGGATAGTTAAAGCCTTTGAAATCTTTTTATATCTTTCTCCAAACGTATGTCTTTCCTCAACTTTGTCCCGAAGCCCTTTTGAAAGCACCTTACCAACCATGGTGTATTATTAGCGTTGCCATGGACTACTAGTAATGGACTCATCATGGAACAGTCGGTTTTCTTATCAAGTTATTAAAACCACTACAATTGATTCAATTAGCATGGTGTGTGATCTGTGACGTGACTGGTTGTACCTCAGCGGGTTTATAACGGTTACTCTAGGGGGCTGATCACTTATCCAAACCAGGTATTTCACTAATTAAATGTGAATAATTGTTTAGGATTTTTGTAAATGTTATTTTCACTTTGATGTTGAGGGTTATAATGTATAAATGCAGGCAGCAAATTTTTTTAAAAATATATTTTAATTTCCAGTGTGTAAAATGTCAAAATATAAGGATTTAAATAGAGTATGATGATTTTCTATAGGCACTGTATAGTGTCGGAGTTGGCGTAGTGGTCTAAACTCTACACATGCCCCCTGGTGACAGGCTGACTGTCTGGGCATATATAAATTAATAAACAAACATCCAAAAAGAAAGTAAAAACACACAAACAATGTAAATGGTTAGCTACTGAATAACACATCTGAATCTCTGCCGATAAGTGACAGCTGTAGGCAGCTTTTCATGTGAGCGTTGAGTAGCAGTTAGGCAATTGAAGTCCCAAAGTAATACAGAGAAAACACAAGAGCGAACCCATTTGGTACAATTTAACAAAAAATGTGTCCGTGAGTTTAAAGGTGCTATATGTAATACATGTACTGTAATAAATCCGAAAATGACGCCAATGCCTCATCAGATATTAAGGAAACATGTTAAGCTGAAATACTATATTTTCTGAAAACAATGCTAATGTCAGTATTTTTTCTTTTGGAAAAGTACGTTCCGGGACGGAATTTATGTTTATGTTTTTGCCTGTGTGTTATCAACTGCCCATTTTGACAGCACGAACGGATTGCCAAACATACCTGTAA
>JACXGM010004067.1:9168-23474 GCA_016801145.1 Umbra pygmaea | reverse complement strand
TTTTTTTTACATATAGCACCTTTAAGCTTAGCTATTATCAGCCGTCATAGTAACATAGGATAGGTAAAAGAAAATGGCCACCAGAAATGTCACTCTAGGTTCACAAAAGGTTCTAAATACCGGTAACTACCTATAGCCTAGTTAAACCAAACTAAATGTTGCACTCACAATCGTGAAGTGGCACAATACAGAGAAATGCACAACAACGTAGAGCTGGTTCATCCAGGCTATATGAACAAAAGCAGCAGCTAATGAATTGATTATGATCGTTCATGAACAAGAACATCTTGAGTGTCCCAACTGGCCTTTCTGTGACACCGTACTTCTGTAGTAAGAGGCTGTCCCCAGTGTCTCAGCACAGTTGGCCAGACTGCCGGTACTCACATTGCATTCTAATGCTGAAGAAAAAATCAGACAAGTAACGAAGAGCAGTTGAGCAACTCACAGGTCCCCCCAGAGCCGATGGTACAAGATCCACTGGGCCACGCTAGTTGAAAGCCAATCATGGATTCAGCTGCTTTGTGACATGGAAATTAAATGCAAGGCTGAGGGGATTTCCCTAGATTATACAACCACAACGTCAGACTGTACAACCAGAATGGCAGAACATACATCTACAATGTCAGACTGGACAATGTGGAGAAGTTAATCACTCCACGTAATAAGTGGGAAATATTCATAGAGTCAATCGATAAAGAAAGAACATTAAACAAACATCAAACATTAGCGGTAGTTGTCCCAAATTTTCCCGAGGTTCGGTGTGTGCACAACACTGTTCTCTGTCAATGGATATGAAGAATCTGCTTCTACAACAACCACAACGCCAGACTATACAATCACAATGAATGTCATACTTTACAACCACAACGTCAGATCGTACAACCACAACGTCAGACTGGACAATCACTACGCTACAGGATTGGCCAACCATCAGCATAATAAAGGTCAGCTGACCAGTGTACATTATAGTGCTGGGCGTTATACCGGTTCACACCGAAAACCAGTGTACATTTTCGTTATGATATTAATTTTTAATATACCGCCTTACCGGTGTATTTGAATACACAATGTCCGGAAAGCTGTGACACTGTTTCAGATCGGACCCTTTTCAATGTTGCACTTCTAAACATGCACGGTGCGACTGCGAGCCGTGGTGAGGGTAAACAGTAGAACTCTGGTGTTACTTTACGGTTAACATGATTACACAGAAGAACTTCGTGCCAAAAAGAGGAGCCGCTTCTGTTGTTTGGAGGTTATTTGGTTTAAAGAAATCTGACGTCGACCAAACAACCATTATACAAGTGTTGTCGGGCTAAAGTTGGCGCGGGATGAGGCAACACGAGCAATTCGCTCCACCACCTAGCCGCATGCACATCTTGGAATATCAACAATGTGTGATGTTAAGGTCAGCTCATTCTGATTCCTGTAAACAGCATAATTTTCTTGGGCCATGCAAACCTGTATTACTACTAGTGTGGATTTATTCTACAATATTCACTCATCATGACAGTAAAATAGATCATCCTAAGTGAATCTACTGCAATAATTCCTCTCTCAACCAGTAGAAAATGCTGGGAACACCTGATTATGCATGAAAAAAGAAATACCGTCATAAACCGTGAAACCGGTAGAATTTTGAAAAATACCGAGATATACATTTTTGGTCATACCGCCCAGCACATTATATTATTATTGTATTATATTCTTTCACTATTTTTCTCCCTTCCCAATTCCCACTAACCCTGCCTTGTCCGCAGCTCTGCAACTCCTTGGGTGGATGCGAGATGGTGAGGGGAGCTCACCTGGTTCATCCAACCACATGTTGCCGAGCAGACCAATTTTTTTCACACTGCTCATCCAACACTAACTGCTATAACACCAGTTGTTACATTATGCCCACACCATCCATACAGACAATCACAGACTATTGTAGCTATTTTGTAATTATTTTTAAGTTATGTTTGACAAATCTGGAAACACTAGACAGCTTATTTATGCCTTAGTGCAAGAATTGAATCACATGATATAGGGTTAGTCCACCCTGGAAAAACATTTCAATTTCAAATCAATTCATAGTGAGGGGAAAAACTAAATGTACCATGATTTAATATCTGAGAGGTCGGTGAAATCTAAAATGAGTGTAGTACAGAGTTATAGCTATAGATTTTTGTGACTGGGAGATGGAGGATAAAACCCTTGTTTTTTCATGTTGTTTTAAGGCAAAGTAGTTTGTGCATTTTCCTTACTAACTCCCTGGATTAACACTGTTATTTTCGCTATAAATTCCCACAAAAAATGTAATATGTAATAATGGATAATTTTCCTCAATAAATAAATGACCAACTATAATATTTTTGTCTCATTTGTTTAAATTGTCCCTCGTTATCTACTTTTAGGACTTGTGTAAAATATGATGTTTTAGGTCATATGGGTGCAAAATTAATGAAAATTCTGAAGTGTTCACAAACATTTAAGCTCCACCGTATATAACTTTTGAACAAAGTTACTATTTTAAATGCCAATATTGACTTGGTATTGTTATGTAGATAAGTTTTTTCTACTAGCCACTGTTGTGAAAATAAACTTAGCTAGCCAAAGTCTGTCTGGAGATTGTTTTAGAGTGGGTTTTGTTGCTGAAATGAGTCTCAGCTTTCTTAAACAAACTTCTTAAACTGCATAGAAGAATTCACAAATGTTCCATATAACATAGGAAAATGTGGTTTAGGTTCAAATTCTAATTTTAACAAGACACATTTGAAAAGTAGCCAACTGCTGGTTGGGAAATGCATTTATAGAACTGGTTGCGACCAGACAGAACAGCAAAGTAGAGAAGTTCAGACTGCCATCTGCCTTTATTCTCTGATGAAATTGGTTGTAAAACGCAGCAGGCCTGCTTTTCTCTATTCCTTTTGTTAAGGCTTATAATGTGGCAGTCAGGGGTTTAAATATTTCTGTGATGAAAATTAAATCTTTTACCACCCCCTCCCCGAGCCGAGCCTTTGAAAAAACCCACCGCTCTGAAACAGCAAATAAGTCAGTCACATCCACATCCAAAGGCTGTTTGACCACAGGGGATTATCATCTAACATTGCATTAGTGTTCTTGACTCGAGATAAAGATGTTGTATATGGTTATTGACTAGCAGAGGAAGGACGCTGATAAAATTAATACTATTATTAGTTATGATGACAGCATCGATCTGTAAAAGCTAATTTTCAGCCGTTTCTCAGAGGGAGGTTTATAAGTGTTATAAAACAGAAGTCACCTGCCTTGAATAAACAGCACCTGCTTTCACGCATGCTTTACCCCAAAGACTGCATTGTTCATCACATCAAACCTCCTGGAAACCGAAGAAGGGAATGCTGTGGCCCGGAGAAAGTAGTCTCAATTACACACCAGGGTGCGAAACAGTTCATAACACCATCATTAGCCTGTCAGTCATTTGGTTGTGCGCTGAAATGTAACACCTAACTTTACCCAACACATTCTTCTTTAAAAGTGAGAGCCAATGCCATGAATAAATCAGGGTCCTAACTGCTTCAACTAACAGCCATTTGTACTTTGCCCACACCAAATCCATTCATGACACCACTAAAACCAATCCATTAGAAGCTCCATTGACATGTTCCAACCATACTGCTCAACATAGCTATCTACTAAAGTTGCTCTGAGGTGTATGCCAGCCAATTGACAGTGAATTACTGTCGTCTTTTCATAACCTGTGAAGGAAAAAGAAAAAAGCTCTGCCTGGTGTCAAAAAGAGTTCGAAGGGAATCTGAGAAAACTTTGTCTTGTAATTACATGTGTAACTTCATGTTCTCCCTGCACCTCAACACGTTTATCTTGGCCAGGCGCCGTTTTAAGTGAGAAACTGTTCTCAATTGTGCTCACCTGGTTAAATACAAAAAAAATAAAAGATCATTACAAACATAGAGCAACAGAGAAAAAGAGAACACAGGAGTTGAACTAGGTGTAGATGAGCAAAAGGGAAGCTGAGGTAAGAGTTTGGTGACGTAAACAGGACCAAGTAGTTAGCTTAAAAACAAACTCTTCAGCAATCAAAACACAATGGCCAGGCATAGTCAGTTGGATTGTGTTACTGGATTGAGGCACCCAAAATCTACTTAGAAATAAGTAGAAAAAAAAACATTTAAACTATCTACATCAACAGTTGTCACAAAGTGTTTTTACAGACACCAAGCCTAAAACCCCCAAAGAGTAAGCAACAATGTGAAACTGAAGCACAGTGAGTGGGAAAAACTTTACTCTATGTTCTCAAACATGATATAGTCCTTTCTGATAAGGAGTACGAGACGGCTAAAGCATTCTTCTGACTGCATGGTGGTCACACTGACACACAACTCTGTATACACAGCGCTCATTTGCTGTTAATACTTCATCAAAAATGAAGGTTATGATTTATTGCATACACAATCTAGCGATATTCAAAGTAATTCTGACATTGAATAGCTGGACAAAACAATTGCATATTTTTATTCAAATGCACATGACAGCGGCTGAAATTGAATAACTGAGTGTCAGAAAACGAGGAAAAGAAAAATAAATCTTAGAAGCATTGTGCGAGAATGTCTTTATAGAGGCTTAACACAATTTTTCTCGATTTCTGTTTTCTTTACATGCATGAATGTTGTTATGAGTGTGAACCGCAACTGCTTAAAAATAAATGTCAGATTAAAGATGGCAATTGGCAGTTATTGTCTGAATATAAGTGACTCCATTACCATGGTAACCAGTAGCTAAATCTTTAGTGTTTTTATGTCTCACTTACAAAAGTTTTTAAAAAAATGCAGCAGTATACCATGCTATTTCTTACTGGGAATACATACAGTAAGAAACTTTTCAGAAAATTTTTGTCAAACATATTGGCTAAATAACCTGCCTGTTGTAAAGGGGATGGCGCTTTGAGTTGCAATTGAATTTTTTTTCTAGATGGCCTTAATTCCCTGGCTGATGGCCATACAAAAGTCCCCCCCGAATTCAAGGGAAACATTGTAAATGTACTGTTTTAACATACAGTTTCAGGTTTTGACATGACACGGGGGGCCATATATTGCTTGTTTCCTGGAATTACAGACAATACTTGGAACTTCTGCTTCGGACAAGTAGTTTTTGCTATTGTACAAGTAATACAACAGACTTAGTTGTCCAAGTGACAAATGGCCAGTAAAGTTAAAGAGCAATGTGCAGGTTGGACACCTCAATATAGCATAGTGTACATTATTGATAAACAACTAGATTGGAGAAATATATAACTGCAAAAAACGATGTGATTAAAAATAACATCAGCATAAATCACCGTCCGGATGTGACGTTACGAGAGGGAGTCTGGTCAAGTTCATGCTCAAATTAATATGGACGGTGATGAGGAAAACGAGCTCTTACCATTATGGCTACTGTAAAGCATTCTCTTTTTATTACTATGAACGGTGATGAGGAAACCGAGCTCTTACCATTATGGCTACTGTTAAACTTTCTCTATATGTAACTATGGACGGTGATGAGGAAACCGAGCTCTTACCATTATGGCTACTGTAAAACTTTCTCTATATATTACTATGGACGGTGATGAGGAAACCGAGCTCTTACCATTATGGCTACTGTAAAACTTTCTCTATATGTTACTATGGACGGTGATGAGGAAACTGAGCTCTTACCATTATGGCTACTGTAAAACTTTATATGTTACTATGGACGGTGGTGAGGAAACCGAGCTCTTACCATTATGGCTAGTGTAAAACTTTATCTATATATTACTATGGACGGTGATGAGGAAACTGAGCTCTTACCATTATGGCTACTGTAAAACTTTATATATTACTATGGACGGTGATGAGGAAACCGAGCTCTTACCATTATGGCTACTGTAAAGCATTCTCTATATATTACTATGGACGGTGATGAGGAAACCGAGCTCTTACCATTATGGCTACTGTAAAGCATTCTCTATAAATTACTATGGACGGTGATGAGGAAACCGAGCTCTTACCATTATGGCTACTGTAAAACTTTCTCTATATATTACTATGGACGGTGATGATGAAACCGAGCTCTTACCATTAGGGCTACTGTAAAACTTTCTCTATATCTCGCTCTCTCTCTCACCACTGCTCTAACTACATCGACAACCGCAATGAGAGAGCAGAGCGTGAGCTTGTATTTGCCTCTGCCTACGTCATATGACACGTTGCTAGCGGGATAGAACCTGGCTTACAATAGGCACAATTTCATCAAAACCCTGCTTTAGGTTTTGTGTAACATAGCATTTTCTACATGTTTTTAAAAGACCTCTTCCGACAACATTAAGTATTAATTTAGTTAAAACTTTGACCTGCACATTGCTCTTTAATGTCAACCCCTGCATTCCATGTATTAGATGTGTTCCAGAGCTAGCAAACCTGAATCTACTTGTCAACTATTCATCAAGCCCTGACTTGTTTGAATAAGTTGAGTTAGTTCAGTGCTACAGCAAAACTGACAGACAGCCGGTGGTCCCCAAGAGATGTTTGAAAACCACAGTATTTGACTACTGACACAAATTAAAGGTTATTTTTAATGATAATAAAATGGTTGCCAAATATCAGGATTTGTACCTTTTTATATCATTCTAATTCATCATTACAAATCCATGTTGCCTTCAGGTGTCTGAGATGTGAACTATAAAAAACCTGCCCACGTCAGCAGTTCACCAATGATGTAGCACTAGAATAAGAAGGATTTTTCAAACCCATGCTAGGAGCTATTTAGCCTGGCTAACTGGGCGCATGTGATTCCTGTCAACATCAAGAGGTAAAAGCTAGTCAGAGTTCTATAAATCACATTAAAAAGCAGCCTACTTGGGGCATGGCAAAGTCCATTCATGGGAAAATTCCAGTCCTGGACACTCCGGGTTAACAGGGTTAGTGCCTGGCATGAAAATAGAATAAATTCAGGTCTTCCTCATTAGCAGCACAGGGAATTAATGAATATTGAGTAGGAGACATTCCTACACCAGGCTGTCTCCATGCTTACAGTATCCTTTCTTCTTTGCATTAAATGCCTTCTCGTGAATGTTTAAATCAGTTTAGGAAATAAAAAAACAACGCTTTAGGATGTTTCACTCAGCTACAATGGGAAATAAATACAATTCAAAGGAGCTTTGACCGGCCTACCACACTCACTGGGCTGGCTATGTACTAGGGATGAAAAAGGTTCGTTTGCTCACTTCTCCTGTAGCACCGTACAAACATATATTATGTATAATACTTTATTTGTGGCAGCGGGGGGTTTGCTACTGGACCACAGTACGCCTGGTTTGGTTGTTAAAAAATATCTAGATACATTTAGTTACACAGGCCATGACAGGTTTATAAACAACGTTTCAATTTACGCAGCTATTAGCAACCACGGCATGGGATCATTCAACAGTTGCAGCGTCGGAGGAAAGCAAACCCTACAACCTAATTCTAAAGAAACTCAGGGTTCTACTAAAATGTCTGTTCTACCTTAACTTGTGCCAAATATATAGCACTGTGCCTATAAGCCTGTCACAACAAACATTCACAGTCAGCCTTGTGGGAGAGAACATGTAAAGTATGTCCTCAGTTGATTTTAACAGTCAAACTATTGTGAGCCACAGCTCTATCGAGCGGTCTTTGGAACGCTTGATAATATTGAATACTTGTCCAATAAATCCAATCTAGCCTGAGCCCAACACAAAACACAAACCAAAAGCTAGCCAGCTATTAATCTACAACACTAAATGCAATAGGCTAATACGTTGATAAGCAGTCAGGCAACAGTAGTAATATTATTTAAACAAATGTGTTTTAATTAAGCAGTAACTGCCTTGTTCTGCAGAGTATGCACAGTATCTCATTAGCTAATAAACACAGTACAAAACAAGTACAGTATGTTAGTCTTCCATCAGACCTTTAAACAAATTTGGGCGAAGGTGTCTTGTAAAGACAGTACTACAATATGTAATGGCCTGGTGTAACAACAAGCTACTGGTATACGCTTTTTAAAACATTCATTTTAATAAGGTGAGTCTGAAAATAATAATTTGTATTTCCAATCACAGGACTGAAGGATGAGAGGCCTCCTGTTGTGGATGGATGGTATTTCACTACATGACACAACACTTGCACCAAACAAAAAAAACATTAAACTCAAGGAGTGACTGCAGTTTGGGCAGAAATTACCAAAACACTCACAATTAGAGTGGAAACAAATCACAATGGTCTGCTGGAGGCTTCTAACAGAAAGCTGAAAACTGCAATATTGGAGTGTGCTCGGGCAGCGCGATATGGACCAAAAAATCTAATTGCTCTTTTAATTAACACTAAATATTTCACATAGATATGGAGTGTGTGAAGTGTTGTAGTTATATAAATGGAATGATAAGTGGTTGACTGGATTATTTTTTAACACAACTTGCAAATGTATAGTGAATCTAACAGCAAGAAGAAAAAGCATTTTTAAAAGAGCATTGTTTTTTCAGCAATATGTTACAAACCAACACAATTTAAAGAGTGAATAGGGATGACATGGTATACCCATGATATACCATTGCATATACCATAGCTATCAGCCGATAAGCATTCAAGAATCAAACCACACAGTATATAAATACACATACACACACCAGTTTATAACTTGCTTTCTCAGTGTAAACAGGAGAAATGCATCAGCACCTGGGTGGACAGCCAAGGACATCTGTCATTTGGCCCTGTTTCACCTCAGAACTATCAGACTATGCAGCTGCAGCACATATATCACGGCTCCAGTGTACAGGGAATTATACTAAAAAAGGCAGTAACGTGTATTGCCAAGTCAACAAATAATATGAATTAGCTATAAGGGGTAAGAAAGCTCCCATTAGGTCTTGTGTTTTTTAACTCCAGAAGCATTTGGAAATCAGCTTTCTGGCTTGTTTGAATATGTATCTGGGCTGTCTACATATTGATTATGGGACTACCATAATAGCTAATTACAACACAATTTGAATGTTTATTATTACTGTTATTTTATTTTAGGCCTACAAAGGATGCAGTGACAAAGTCAGAATAAAAAGTCAAGAATAATAATAATGGATATATAGAATGTACACTGAATGAGCTGATGTATCACTTGTTTAATCCCTGTGGAAAGTAAAAACACAGGCCATCATTCATGTCTCTCCACAAACAGCACACACACACACACACACACACACACACACACACACACACACACACACACACACACACACACACACACAGCTATTGCTGTCACTTTGTATGTATTTCCTTACATGCCTCTGGACCGTTATGAAATAGGAGCCCATGGTCCATAACCACAGTTTGTTTGGCCCTGTTGCCTTGCTATACCCTCGACCCGACCACTACAACATCAATGACCGTGTTCGAGAGGATCAAAGGACTGCTTCACAAATCACCTGCTTTTTAAATAACTATCAGATTCGTAGATCAGCCCCTCCAGTCACAATTTAACCCTAATACAGTGTGTTTTTATCATCTCAAAAACGGCCAAAGATTAACCCGTGATCTAGTCAACCATATAAATGTCGTCCACTCAACGTAACACAACCCGACCGTAAATTACCTAACTCCGACCAGAGTTACTGTGCCCTCAAAAATCCAGCTTTTTTAGATTTCCATACGAGGGAATTACATTGTCACCCCACATTGGCAACGAAGCTGACATTATGCTTTTGTAATAACTAAAACCCCACTAGATCTCGCCGACTCATTTATGTTTTATTACCTGCTGCGTGCAGCAAGATGAATAGACTGCAGTCTTACCTAGCTTTCCCCGAGACTCCTCCAGCTTCTGGATTTGGTTCTCCAAGAAGAACATGGCCACTGCGAATGCCAACAGCGCCAGAAGCTGAAACTTGGGCGGCATCATCATCCTTAGTAACCCCATCAAACTATCCAGTGAGGACAGGTAATTGCATGTTCAGAAAATCACAACTTAAAAGACGGTCAATTACAGAGCGAATGGGTGTCTCTGTGCATGCATGGCCCTGTACATTTGAATTGTTATTGTTCTGTATTTAAATCCCTGCGTGTTCAGTGGGGAACACACTAAGATTAAAATGCTATGTTCCAGAAGACAATATCGTTCTTTCGATTTAACGAACTACACAAAACCTCAATGCGATTTTGATGTTGAGATCCCCCCAAGGGTGTCAATAGAAGCGGACTTGTGTTCCTCCTTCTCTGCGATTCTTCCTCCGTCGCTCTGTCCGGTTGAGCTCAATCCGCATGCCTAGCTGTCGACGTCGGAGGACTTATTGGTTACAAAAAACCCATTGGTGGAACCAACGGTCCAGTACACTGAATAGTCTTTTCATTCGTCAACAGTCAAGTCTGTGGAAACACTATTGGATACACTTGAACCAGTTCTTAATCTGGCCATAGGGGGCACTGTCCACTTGCGAATGAAATGTATGTTAGTGATCAATGAAGAAAAGATTTAAGTTGCCTTTCTGTTAGCCATATGAGAAATACCAACAATAATAAAATAATAACACTATTGGACAGCTACCGATACACAATCCGCTATTATTTATGTAGATATTTAATTAAAATACGTTGAATAATACAAATAACCCAACACGTGTATTTTGTAATTTACAGAATATCAGGCATTTGGCAGTACTACTTCCTAGTTTTAGGGGGTCTTGACTCATCTGTTTCCTTCCGTTAACAACGCAGACTCCAAAATGTCGGGAGAAGTGTATTTCCTATGGCTTTTTTCTCTCATACAAACGGTAAGTTTATAGGTGTTAAATTAGCTATTCTAGCTATGTATATTTGTAGATGTTTGCTAATTTCTGAGTTTTAATTGGATGTCAAGTGATTATGCCACACTGGACGTATACTCGCTGTTTTTTAATTGTGGCAAAATTAGCAAACGCGACACTACCGAATGACGTGGCTTAGGGAAATCGCACCGGTTTCGGGTATATATTTATTAACGTTAGGAAGCAGGTATTTTGTCTTCATTGATTCCGTTCCCATGCGATAAATATTGAACCAGCCACGCACATTTGATCCAAACGAGTTCCCACTGCAAATGCTCTGTGACGGATGGCGAAGAAAAGAGAAAATCACGGCAAGACAACAATTTCAGGATGTTGAATTCGTGTAATTATTTTAAGATAATTGTATCTTAACTGTAGTGATATTTCAAATATACGTGTATGAATGTAAATCAACTACAGTAGTGTATTGAAAAGGGTTACATCCCACCAGTAAATGATGAAAAACACAAGTGAATCTGTACCCTTTGAGTCTCACACGCTCCGCCCTCTTTCTGAAATTATTGTTCAGGAAGTGAAATGGCTTTACAAAACAGACGTTAACAACTGATTCCACGTGTAAGGTACACAAAAAACCCTGGTTGGCCGTTTATTCAAAAGAGTACAAGTCACCTAAACGTGGTACTTGAAGATATCAATCAATCAATCAAGTTTTTTTTATAAAACCTCTTTACAACAGCAGTTGTCACAAAGTGCTTTGACAGATACCCGGCCTAAAACCCCCAAAACATCAAGCAACAACGAGTGATGCACAGTGGCTAGGAAAAACTCCTTAATAGGTGAAACCTATGAAGAAACTTTAGAGATCTGCAAGACTCAAGGGGGTGGCCAGTCTTCTGGCTTTACAGGGTGTAGAATATGAATGTACACAGCCCATTTAAGGTCTCGTTGTTTATCACTGTTCAATTAGTGTCTATAAATGGAGATAGGAAAGGGTGGGCTGTGACCACAAGTCTTTGTGTAGCATCAATCCCATAGAAATTAAATCTATAGAAGTGCCATTCCAATGCAAATAAATGTAGCTGAATGGTCAGAGCGGCAGCCATTGTTACGTGTACTAATCGAATGACCACGCCAAACAGTTTAATAAGGCTTCTATAGATTTAATTTCTATGATCAATTTAATATACCATGACTTTGTTACAGGGGTTGTCACGTTGCTCAGTGGTTAGGCAGTCATACTTGTTATCGGAAGGTTGCCAGTTTAATTCCTGACTAGGCTAAATGTCACAGAGACCTTGGGCAAAGCACCCTAAGTTGCTTCTGTAATTAATTAAAATCACTGACATGTATGTTAAACATTTAAATGTAATTTATTGAGCTATCCAACATTTTGAAGCAGTACCAGTGGCATTACAAACTGGGTTGTTGGAGACATGAAGGCTAATTTGATGCTACAAAACATTTTGTTTTAATCGTGTTGGTGACCAGTATATAATAGCAATAAGGTTTTATTTTGATTTGAACTTTATTGTCCAGTCTGTTTATCACAGAGCGGAAATTGGTCTTTGACATTGGTAACATACGTTCACAGTTACTGCTTAAAAGCCCATCATACATTAACAGCACAGACACAAAATTTCAAAACCATAACACAATATTATCTTAACTGTACGATTTTTAATAATCACTGCCATTGGGAGAAACAATTTTTTATACACGTTCCTTCTGGCCAACAGAAGTTTCAAGGTGCTGTGGTAAATAGTGAATATACAGGCTGTATCTGGGGAATCCATATTGGTCAAGAACAGCCCTAAACTGTGCTAAATTGGCCATGTACCACCTCCCTCAGGCCCTGTTTCTTAAATCGTTGTGGCTACAAACCAACTTTGTCATTGTGCCCTTTACCCTAATTGCTCCCAGGTTGTTGCTGTAAATAATAGATTTTTCTTAGACAACTTACCTGGTTGAATAAAGGTAAAATAAATGAAACATTGTAAGATTGTCCACATTCCTTGGAATACAATGACCAATACTTGATTTTTGACACTAGTGGATGTTTGTAAATGTAAATCTTATGCAAAGCCTCTCCATTGTGATGTGCTCAGCTGTCGGCTTATGGAGCAGACCTATCCTCCGACGCCTGCAGGGAACTGGGCTTCTCCAGCAACCTCCTGTGTAGCTCCTGCGACCTGCTGGGGGAATTCAGCCTTAACCAGATCCAGCCGGTCTGCAGACAGTGCTGCCAACAGGAGGCCCAGATGGAGACCAGGAAGGTAGGACGTTAAGACCAGTGCACGCCACAACGTTTGTAGGGATTGCTCTTGCTTGGCATCCAGTTTACCTCCGATCGCTTACTCACCTCGTGTTGTGTTTTATGGACCGTTCACTGTTGGCAACTAGCGTTTCCTCTGGTGTCATCGCAATCTAAAATCAGACACTAGTTGCTAACTACTAATTGTCCTCAAATCTGACCTTTGAATGTGCTGCTACCTTTATTATTTAATGATAGCACAGCAGGAAGCAGATTTTATGGGGCAGGTATCTGTGAAGAGAGAGGAGAGGAAGTGCTCAGACCGTCGCCCGGGGATCAAAACATCCGTCGCCACGGGGCTCGTGTGCCCCGGAGTTGGCACGTTAGACCTCTATGCCAGAGAAAATGTCCTTAAAGTATAGAGGCTTACTTGTTTATCTCTCTCGTCATTATTATTTATTTTTTTTGAAAATCGGCACAGTTTTGTCTTAGTTTAAAAAAAAGTAAAAATATTCTATGCTTTCTTCCTAGTTTTAAATGTTAGAGGTCTGAGCTGTATTTAATTATTATTTTTAATAACCTTGAAAACCCCGTAGAGCAATATACTTGATCAGCAATACCCTCAAATTGACACATTGTATGAAAAATGTTTTCCCCACCAGACTAGACAGTCCACTGAGAATCTGAATTGCCGACTATTAATTAGGATGGGATGGTTGGAATCAACGGCTTTAGCCAAATCAATAATATTAGCTGCACAATACTGTTTGTGTTCACTGTTTGTTGACACTACGTTCAAAACATTTAGACGTGTGGGATAAGATTGAAATAGGCCATTAATGTAGTGTTAGGATTTCAGGTTCTGATATATCTACAACACAGACATGCAACAAGCAGACAGTTAAACCTGCAGGTGCACAATTTACCAGAAAGCAGCCCAGTCTAACTTGGCGTTCTCCATTTCCACCTCTTATGCTGGAATTGCACCAGGCACTGGGGCTGACCCCCATTTAGTCGACCGGTTCGATTCTTTGGTTGATATGCTCTTGGTCGGCTATTAATTTTAGTCGAGCAGCCGTAGGGCTGTGTGAGGTCTGATTCCCAACTGTGTCAATTAACTACACCATTAACTGTGTCAATTAACTACAACTGTGTCAATTAACTACAACTGTGTCAATTAACTACAACTGTGTCAATTAACTACAACTGTGTCAATTAACTACAACTGTGTCAATTAACTACAACTGTGTCAATTAACTACAACTGTGTCAATTAACTACAACT
>JACXGM010004066.1:0-30386 GCA_016801145.1 Umbra pygmaea | reverse complement strand
TAACACAAGCTTTAGTTGCTAGCATGTACGTTTCATGAGACAATCACTCTAGAGCGTCAAACGACTTTGCAGGGTTAAAGCCTGGTTTTATTGGTGTTTTATCCTGTTTTCTATGTAAATTCCATAGATCTTATACTTTTATTCTGTTTTAGTTCCTTGGCTTCTGTTTTCATACGATTTTGTTTAGTTGTATCGCAGGGCACAACTGCAAAATAGACTCTGGTCTCAGGTTGTCTTCCCTGGATAAATAAAGGTTAAGAAATATGGAATTGTGGCAAAAGGTTCCAGTTTTGTTTCATCAATCGACAGAACAGAATCCCAAATCCTCTGTGGCTTCTTTATATGATAAGGAGCATATTGGAGCTGACTTTTCTTTTGGGTCAGTGGTGGTATACGTATTTTGAGTTCTTACATGGAAACCTTCTGTGTTTAGTATCTGTGCTCACTGAAACCTCAGTGCATGTTGCCATCAACACTGTCTCATTACTTTTGCAGTACTTTAAGGGTTTTTCACAACCTGTTGTCTCAGAAATCTGGTTGCAGCCATTGATAGCTTTCTTTTTCTGCCCTGTTCAGGCAGTGTAACCACGGTTCCCTTAACTTTGAACTTGCAAACTATGCTTTCAACATTGTCTCTGGAACATTCAGTGTCTTTGCTAACTTTTTGTATCCTGTTCCTTGTTTGTGAAGGGCTATGATCTTTTAACTTTTAGGGACTATGCTTCTGACTTAGCCATGTTTCTCACATGCAGTCAAACGTGACACTCAACATACCCCTAGTCAAATTCTGGTATTTCATGTGTTCCAGCTCAACCACACCTAGTGCAACAATTGAAGCCCTTGATTAGATGCATCAGATGTGCTTGAGACAACAAATGTTTTGCATTTTGGTGCTGTTGTGAGGGATTCTATTCAGGGGTTTTAATAATTTTGAGACTGGAGATATCTTATAAGTCCTAATAAGTTGCATTTTCAGTTGAATTTGGGCAAACCACTTGATGCATTCATTGTGTTTCAATTGCTTTTGTTTGATTTGTTCATTGCAAACAGCTGAAAGTCTAAATTTTTACAATAAACACAGTTTGCAATATGGTTTTTGGTTACAACTCTAGATACAATCAAACATGTTTAAAATGTATTTTGCGATGCTCGCACACGCAACACAACCACTGTAAATTGCATGTAATTAAATAATTTTAAATTATATGTATACACTACAGTAAACATTATATTACAGCCCTCATTAATTTGATTTGTCATCAGCTTCAAGATAAATGTGTTGAAAAGTTGTGAAACACAGCTCTATTTGATGAACTTTTTCTTGTGTGCTGACCTCCAGACCCTGCGAGTTGAACAGTGCAGTGATGCGCTGGTGAATCTGCTCTCTGTCCTGGGGGGAAGCTTGCAAGGAGTTCAGAGCCTCCTCAGAGAACTCACGGTGCAGGGTGAGAGACACCTGCTCCCCAGGGTCTACCATACCCTACAAACACACACAAACCACTGAGTAATTATCAGCAGAAACACACAGTTATCAAGTCCAGACAATATATGAGAATAGGACACCACAAAATTGGGAAGGAAGTAACATTTTGTAAAAAGTAAAATATATAAAAAGAAAAAAAATAGAGAAAGATGACTGAGGAAAGAAAGAGATGAAGTAGTCCCATTGACCCCTGGGATGGCCCATTCCCCACAGTCTTTCCTCTTGATGGACACAAACTGCAGAACGGGCAGTTTAGACATTGGGTGGGACATTGGCTGTTGTGCCGAGTCCCTCTTCCACCTGTAATGCAGCAACAAAAACAACATTTTAAATGACACAAACATCTACAGACACCATGGCGAGCACACTTCTCAGGCTGCACCACCCTCCACTATGGCCCCACCCTGCGATTCAGCTCAGGGTTGTTTTGCAGTGTTCAGCTAATGTGTAAACTCACCTTGCACATCGTGAACACTGGTCACTTTCCATAATGACAAAAACGTACACCATTTTTTCACATCTAAAAATCTCAATGTCCAATTCTCAATGTAGACATTTTTCTTTGAATGCACATATTGCCAAGCCGTTTGGCTGATAATCACACTGACTGTACAACCGGGAACATTTGACATCCACCCTGGGCTGCAATTACATTTTTCTGCACCCTGTGCTGGCCCTGTGGGCACTGTCAGTATGCCATGACTAGCATTAAAAACGTTACAACAATGACACGTATGCACAGCAAAAGTCTATGTGCCACTCACGGGCCTGGAACTGTGTTCTCTTTCTGATTGGACTGGAAATTAACCACCACCCAGCCTATCCCCAGCTAAAACAATATTGCTTATGCCAGGGTTTCCCAAACTTTGTTCCGAGCCTTCCATGGGTGCCCATTTTTAGATTTCCTAAAGCACTACACTGATTAGGGCTGACCCCATTCAGTCGACCGGTCGATTGTTTGGTCGATATACTCTTGGTCGGCTAAGATTGTTTTTAGTCGAGCAGCCGTATGACTGTGTGACAGCCGCGGTTGGTGGATCTTCATTGGGGAGTGCGGGCACATGTTACGCTCGGGAGCGGAGAGAATGAAACCAACGCAACACACCAAACCCAGTGTGCAATCTGCTGTGTGAGATCTGATTCCTGCCTGTGTCACTTAACTACACCGTTGCTGAAAGAAATGAATGTGCTACAGAATATTATACTATGTAAGTCAAACAGTGCCACACTAATAAAATATATTTTAACAAAGGCATTTTCCAAAATTATATTCAATAAGGCCTATACCACATACCATAACCTGAAATTCACTTTCATTTATCTGCGTAGTTTTTTTTCATATACTTCTCATGTGAGCATGCAATTGAAGCAGTTTTTAGATTCACTATAACCTGTCCTGCACTTAAAATGTAGCCTACAGTTGGTATTATAGAACTTTCTAAGAAAATGCGTAATAAATCCGTAGTAAGGAAGCATTTCATCAAAGTAACGGGTGATTCAAAACAAGTTGAACGCAAACTCCACCAACAATGGTTTTCATAACATTGATCAACATTAAATATGTAGCCTAGAACTTCAAAACAGCTTACATGTATGTAGGTGCATGGTAACACGCGCTGCTTTTAATAATTTACTTGTTAACATCTGCACTAAATGAAATGTTTAGGCTACTGTATGTCGGCTTTGGCTGTGCTAAGTTTAAATGATCTAATCACAAAAAAGCCACTATTGTTATAACCAGAGACAAAGCAAAACAGGTTTATGTCCTACATTTAAGTTTACAATTGGATGAATCTAGGTTAAAGATATTACATCGAATGTCCGGTGAAGACAGTTCCCCATTCGTCTGCCAGGTATACAGGTGCATTTTCTCACGGTGAATGTCACCTGTGGTTCTGAAAAAGGCTATAGCATGCGCCATTTAATTGACTCGCTCTGCTTATTTAAATGTTAAACAACATTTTTTATTTGTATTACATGGATATTACTTAACAGTTAAATACAACTAGGCAGTTGTAATTGTATTGGTATTCAAGCAACAATAGGTGACACGGTTTTAGCTTAATATTAGGAATAATTTTATAGCGTCTGAATCCAGATAAATCAGCATGATTTGAGTCGGATGAGATTAATTTTTGTCTGGTCAATCACCCTTTTTCCTTGTGTATTTGTTTCTGATTACTTCTTCCAATAGCGCTGTAAAGCATCAAACTAATTGGTTTCATTAAAATCAGTGAGTGTGACAGTTATGAAGGAAGGAAATAAAAACATTTCAAAATTTAGATTAGTCGATTGTAAAGAGAGAACAGTCGAGTCTTGGTCGACCAAAGAAATTCTTAGTCGGGGACATCCCTAACACTGATTTTATTTTAATTATTTTAATGATGACTTGTTTAATTAAATGTGTTTTGTAGATTTTGGGCAACAACAACAGTTAAAAAATAGCCCCGAGGGCCAATTACAAGCTAAACTAATCCTTACTTTTCCAGGGGATTGAGCTTGGAGGTTGCTTGATTAGTCAACTAATTACCAAAATTTGACTAATTTAATTAGGTGGCAGTCAGGTGAATACATATTATGGAAAAGTGGGGAAAGTTACCTGGTAACAATGGGATCTGCTGCATGATTGGGTCCCCACCGTCCCAGCAAACCTCTCCCAGTCAAACCAGTGCGGCCGTGAGGATTTCTAAGAGATGAAATGGCATCATTGATAGCTTGGATTGTTGAATAATCAATTATTTAACCATGGTGATCATATTGAAGAACACTAGCAAAATGCTCCATAAGCCGGCATAGTCACATGCTGCTGGATACTATGTAACCAATGGCTGGTCAATGATTGAATCAAGTCATAATGATTGTGAATAGCTGCTTCTGACCAGTTGTTTTTACAAGTCCAGTGAGCATTGTGTTTTTAAAGATAAGCACAGCTTGAAAGAATAGTTCCAATGGGAAAATATTGACAATCTTGAGCCAATAATGGCAGTGTTTGCAATCTTGTCAGTAAGAAGTCTATATTACTATTGCTAAGTGTGAATCAGTGTAAAGCCAAGGAAATCCTATTTTATTATCAATTGAATTCTTAAATATATGTTTACAACTTTGTTGGATGAAAGAAGGCTCACAGTGGCAGGCCATTCTCCACTCTGTAAGGCCCCTCATGGCTCCGCCTATCCACTTTGCCATCCAGATTGTTAAACAGAGGGGAGAAAGACCTATGTAAAAGAATACAATATTGTAATAATGTCTGCAGCCACTAATCAGTCACACATAGTTAGCCCAATGATCAATGCATGTGACAGTAAAATATCTTTCTGGATATAAATGTTCTTTCCTCACCAGATATCAGGATCTGCCCATTCGGGCTTGTTGAGGACAGCTGGGGCCGTGTAGGTCTCTGGCTTGTACAGGGGCCAGTCAATCTTCCAGTCCACCTTGTCATCTGGCACTGGGAACCTCTTTATCTCTGAGCTGGGGTACTGTGGACATCTGGACTTAACATGAGGGGCTGTGGAGGACATAGTGAAGGCACTACAGGCACTTGTACTGAGGCTTTTCATAGATCTGGCAGGAATCTGGGAAGTAGTACATGAAATGTGAGGCCTGGGGAGGGATATAGAGAATTATATACATCAACATACAGGTACAAGGTAAATATTCCGTAGTTTGACAAATAATGCCCAACATTTGAGAGTAAATAATAAAATAAAGCACAAACGTTGGCAGCCTATAGTAGACTTGAACAAAAGAACCGTCAACTAAATAACTATATTAATGCAATGTTCCATACCTGATTTGTGAGGTACAAAGGCAGTACTGAAATCCTAAAAGAGTAAATGCTGCTCGACGTGGCCCGACAGAACTCCGTGGCATCTGTATCATCACCAGTCAACACAGAGCAGTTACCGATTCAATGAGCGAATGTTTTCGATTGGGTGGAGTCTGATCGATGTCGACTGGTTCATTGGTCCTAGAAGAAATGTTCCCCTACGCGGAGTTCCGACCATGGGAAAAGGAAAGTACGCACGGGCTGCAGTAATGTAGCAGCAAGGGAGTAACCAGGAAATACGATCAATTAGTAAAACACATATTTTCGAAATGGAGCAATAACATATTCTAACACCACAACGAATTGGACAATCAGATGCATTTTCTATTTTCAATGTTCATAAAAAATAAAATGTCAACGTTTGTTTCTATTTTTCCTTGTTTGTTTCTGGTTCCGCATGTTGTCATGACGTAATGGACATACCGAGCCCCGCCCAAGATATTATGACAGGGGATTTTATTAATCCCACCTGTGAGTCCGTTAACCGTAAATGGTACTGTAGAACGTAAATGGTACTGTGTATTATTTACGTTTATTGGGCAATAATACGTTAATCGTTACATACATTTACAACATGTGTTCCTATTACAGGTAAATGCATAGTTACGATTACTTCCCTAGAGATGCAATCTGTTCAAAGACTGAAGTTAACTTCGGGAGATCTTCAAGTTTAAGCAACGAGGTTAGGGGCTCCTCCTAAAATGGAACCTTAACTTGTACTGCTCTGTTATGTAGGCAGCACGGTGCATCGTTCAAAAACATACAATTATTTACTGTGTTTATTATATTTTCATTGCTAATACATAAACGCGTTCATATCAAAATAATCCTTCAAAGTATTCCAGATGCTAAAAAATATTAGTAATTTAAAGCACAAAGGTGTATTACTGGATCGAAGTAAAAAAGATGTTCTGTTTTTTCAGTTACAAACATTAGGCAAATTCATGTAGGTTGTTTTCCTATTTTAATTAACCTTGCCATCCAGACGGTGGCAGCACCGTATCCAGCACCTAAACTCCAACGGAATAAAGGCAACGAAGAAGAAACAAGGGGGAAAAAATTATCCACTCTGGAGGGGGGCCTTGATCGACTAGTCTCTATCCGTCAACGAAACAAGCCCAAGGAAATATATTAAACCTTCCAATCAACTTGAAGTCAATTCTACAGTTTCGCCAGGCCCCCTCCAAGAACATTGACCGAAAATAGTCAATTTTTATACTTAATCATGGCTGATTCTAGCAGTAGTGTCGCAGCGGCAGGAGCCACAGGCTCAAATACTGGTACCGCCGGGTCTGGTGGTGTTGTTGCGCCCGAGGGAGCCACTGGAGCATCGGGGACCAAAGCCGTGTTGGAGGTGGTGAAGGGGCAGAACTTTGACGTTGGCCCCCGCTATGTCAACCTCTCGTACATCGGTGAAGGGGCCTATGGAATGGTTTGGTAAGAGAAATGTGACAATATTTGCAGTACACACGTTCACTTCGGGGGAAAAACAAGCTAACTACTGTGTTAGTTACTGTAAGGTGAAGGCGTTGGCTAAATCGCTATCATCTTTATTATTGTTCATTCACCTAACAGAGTTAGCTAACGTCGTTAGCTGTCAAGTAAAACACGACTGTAGTTACTGTAGCTAGCTGAGATGTAAAAAAAAACACTTTTCCATGCACTTTACAGCGTTTTACATACACTCACTGTTACCAACTAGTTAGCAACAGATTGTCAGGGCTTATCTTAGTCTTACTCAACTGTTGTAGTTAAAGTACTACTATTTAAGCTGTGTCTGTTATGATGCTAGTTGTATCTAGCTAGTCAGTTTGTATACAAGTTAGTTGGCGTTGGTTAAAACTAGCTACTGTACAGTACTAGGTACATGCTGTGCACAGTTACTTGCATCACCGGATTATATCGTGTTAGATTTAATACAAATAAGAAATCACAATACTACCATACATAACATTAGCACACAACGCGTTTATTTTCGGAAACAAGTCAAGAAACTTGCTAACTACTTTATTTAAAGCTTACAATTCACTATTTAGGTAGCTAATTTGCTAATAGGCGTGGTTATTATATATAAGGCAGCCAAATCTTTTTCTGTACAGGAAGCGTTAGGGGAGTGGATGCATTGATTGCGCATGTCGTTTTGTAGTCAATAGATGTTCTATGCAGGGTTCAAAATTAACTTTTTCATCCACCAGCCAAACGGCTAGTGAATGTTCGAATTTTAGCAGCCAGTCAATAGATAAAAAAAAAATTGTCTGGTGAGTGTAGCAATTTTACCAGCCACATGCATATTTTACCAGCATTTGGCAGGTAAATGGTGCTAATTTAGAACCCTGTTTCTATGTATTAAGACAGTCCATAGTTCATAACTAGAGTACAATGATCTCCTTTAGACACGACTGTGATAACAGAAAAGTAGCCCTAAGTATATATGGCATGTGTAAACCTGATCATGTTCCTAGTTAGCATCATATGAAGGATTTCTTTTGTTGTTGTTTATTATTAAAAAATTTTTTCATGCAGAATTTATGTGAAGAAAATGTGTCAGATATACCCAGTTGATTTCAAGGGATTTTTTTTCTGGGATTTGAGACTAGGACGTTAGCTAGGAAACCTGGTTTAAAAATGTCGTCACCAGCAAAGGTCAGATTTCAGTCAAAATGACTAAATCTGCATTTAAAATGGGTATTTAAACGATTAGAGTACAGTCATGGTTAAAGTTTTGAGAATAACACATTGGTTTTCACAGAAGTTTGCTGCTTCAGTGTTTTTAGATCTTTTTGTCAGATGTTACTATGTTATACTGAAGTATAATTACAACAAGCATTCAATAAATTTCAAAGGCTTTTATTTACAATTAAAATAAGTTTATACAGAGTCAATATTTGCAGTGTGGACCCCTCTTTTTTAAGACCCCAGCAATCTGCCCTGGCACGCTAGCAATTAACTTCTGGGCCACATCCTGACTGACCATTCTTGCATAATCAATGTTTGGAGTTTGTCAGAATTTGTGGGTTCTTGTTTGTCCATCTGCCTCTTGAGGACCGACCACAAGTTTGCAACGAGATTAAGGTCTGGGGAGTTTCCTTTCCATGGACCCAAAATTGGAATGTTTTGTTCCCCAAGCCATTTTTTTTATTTTTCCACCTCCACCATGCTGGAAAAGGCATTGGTCATCACCAAACTCTTCTTGGATGGTTCGGAGAAGATGTTCTCGGAGGATGTGTTAGTACCATTCTTTATTCATGGTTGTGTTCTTAGGCAAAATTGTGAGTGAGCACACTCCCTTGGCTGAGAAGCAACCCCACACGTGAATGGTCTCAGGATGCTTTAAAGTTGGCATGACAGAGGACTGATGGTCTTCTCCAGACAAGGTGTTTTCTGAATGAGTCCAATCGGAAAGGGGATTCATCAGAGAAAAGGACTTTACCCCAGTCTTCAGCAGTCCAATCCCTGTACCTTTTGCAGAATATCAGTCTGTCTCTGATGTTTTTCCTGGAGAGAAGTGTATTCTTTGCTGCCCTTTTTGACACCAGGCCATCCTCCAAAAGTCTTTGCCTCACCATGCGTGCAAATGCATAAACACCTGCCTGCTTCCATTCCTTAGCAAGCTCTTCACTTGTGGTGCCCCGGTCCTGCAGCTGAATCAACTTCAGGAGGCGGTTGATTTAGGTACAATCTTATTAGAGGCAATGTCCTTGCCTGTTAAGCTCTTTTTTTTCAAAGCAATGATGATGGCGGCACGTGTTTCCTTGCAGGTAACCATGGTTGACAGAGGAAGAACAATGATTTCATGCACCACCCTCCTTTTAAAGATTCCAGTCTGTTATTCTAAATCAATCAGCATGACCGAGCGATCTCCAACCATGTCCTTTTCAACATTCTCACTTGTGTTAATGAGATAATCACTGACATGATGGCAGCTGTTCCTTTTGTGGCAGGGCTGAAATGCAGTGAAATATTTTCATTTTCATGGCAAAGAGTGATTTTGCAATTAATTGCAATTCATCTGATTGCTCTTCATGACAATCTGGAGTATATGCAAATTGCCATCATTAAAGCTGAGGCAGCAGATTTTGTGAAAATAAGTAGTTGTGTTATTCTCAACTTTTGACCACAACTGTAATTATGCAGCAAGTGATCTACAAGTTAGAACATCTGACTAGTTTACAAAAGGTTTTTAGGTCAAATTCCTGTGCAGGCATTTTTGTGTTCTGTCCCTGAGCAAGGCATTTAACACTCAATTTAGAGGGGTTGGGTTAAAAGCCAGTGAAATATCTATTAGACCTCGTTTTCAGATGACATTAAAGTTAATTTACTTTCCAACATTGTGGTTGGGGTTCGGTAGCTAAATATTCAAAATGATATCTGCGTTTAGTTGAGGACAAAGAGAATTTAATCTTTTAATCTCGTAAGTGTGGTGAAAATTAGGGTTGGGTTCAGGGTTAGGTTGTTATATAAGCCAATGACAACCGGTTAACACCATTGCTTTTACAACAAGTGTAAAGGAATCTTTAGAGACCGCGGAGTCAAGAAAACCCTTTCTTTTATGTCCCATGAAAGATGAGACATTAACCCAGACGTTCCTATAAGCTCCCCTTTACGTTCTTCTGAGTTTGTCTTCATTGTGCTCAGGGGTCACAGTGAGCTCAAGAAATGCAACGTCATGTGCAATGTGCTTTGCTTACTGGTTTGTAACTGGAGCCTTTTTCCCCCATCTCGGCCGATCCGGTCTGTATCTGTCTCTCTGTCTCTCTGTCTCTCTGTCTCTCTGTCTCTCTGTCTCTCTGTCTCTCTGTCTCTCTGTCTCTCTGTCTCTCTGTCTCTCTGTCTCTCTGTCCCCTCCACCCAGCTCTGCCCATGACAACATGACAGACTCACGTGTGGCCATCAAGAAGATCAGTCCGTTTGAGCACCAGACGTACTGCCAGCGTACCCTGAGGGAGATCAAGATCCTTCTGCGATTCCGCCATGAGAACATCATTGGTATCAATGACATCCTGAGAGCCCGGCGCATCGAGTGCATGAGAGATGTGTATCCTTTGCAATCAGAAAGAAGCTAATTAGCAGTCTGGCATTATCTGTTTGTTCCTGAGTGGGCTTGGATGGGTGGGTGTTGTTGTTTGAGGATAATCGTCACGTCATTTTTGCATATGGGCTGTGAAGGGAGTCTCTCACCATAGACCTGATTCATGGCTTGCACGTTTCAGTGTTCTCAATGGTCATCTGAACAGTTGAATACATCCTTAATAGCCATTAATGAAGATTGGGTCTGAAGGGCATAACTGTGGCTTGAAAACATGATGCCATTTCTAAAGATGGCAAAATATCAGTGGGAAAGATTTAGACATTAATTTGATGTTACCAGACAGTAGTTGAAGTATAATGTTAGCTAGATAAGATTCAGGGAGACCATGTAATTTTTATCTAGCTTCCTTTAGCATTGCTAGATATTTTTGGCAACATTGTCTGATTATTGGAAACACTGCCAACTAAAATCCATATCAGCCTTTGACTTGCACTTAACGAAGGAGAAAAAATAAACATTATTTGCAGGTTGACAGTTTATGTAGGCTGGGATTTTACATAGGCTACATTGTTTTATTATAATTAGTAAAGCATGTTTTTAGTCATTTAGGTAGATAAATTATATTTTTACCTTTCTAAGCATATCAGAAGCTTTCTACCTGACTATAAAACAGCTGAAGTGAACTTGGGACAAAGCAGTCCTCATTGCATGATTGTGTAAATACAAACAGCAGTGATTTGTTTGGCTTTTTTTACCTCGTGATCTCACTACAAAGAAGACCGACTTTGGTTCTTTCAAAGGTGCCGTTTCTAGAATTTGAGCCATATCAACAGGATTACTTTCCCCTTCAAGTGACCATCTTAAAAAAGCTGTAAAAATGATATTTAGTGAAAGGATGAACTGTGAAAGGATATACTGTGCGTGGTTACACACACAAGCATGCCCTAACATCAGGGGTGTAACACTACGCCTAACCCACAGTACATATTGCATTTTGAGGGTAACAGTACATTGTCGGTAAAGCACAAAAAAAATATTTCAAAGCAGTTATTAACAGGGGTGCAAACTTGTCACCTTTTGGCGAAATTTGCAGTTTTTACTTTAAAATAGGTCACCCACGTGATTTGTGTAGATCTGCATAAAAAAATATGGAGGGGGGGGTCTATGTCTTGTTACAGTAATCTGTGAGTAGGCATAACACATTTTCTAATTCAGGATTATTCACCCTGTGGAAATACTTTATTCTCTGTTGCGCCATTCTAACGGGCCCTGTCCACTTGCCATTTGGATTTTCGCCTGCCAAAGCTGAGTTCGCTCTTCGCTGGCCGCCTGTGGGCGTGTATGTTTAAACGGTTCCAAAAAATATTGTAAAATGCAGGGAGCTGACAATCTCTCATAAATACCACTGTTGTTGGAAATTATATGAATGAAAAAATGAACAAATGAATCATAATTCACATTGATCTATATCTAGGTGGAGAAAGTAGTTTCAGTGGTAGCTGCTGTAGTGTTTAGACGACGATTACACCAAATGAAATGTTGTCCTACTGAGTAGTAATTATATTGTCCTAAAATAAAATGACTTCCCGATATAGTCTACATATACGAAGGGAATAATTGCATACAAAGCGATTTACACAAAGATCTCCATTGCAAACATGAATAATGACAGGAAGATTGTTGTTGTGTTGACATTGCTGCATTACGGCAGACGAGGGCTACAGCCAAGTTCACAAGCTAGCAACGTAATTACAAAGCTAACGTTTGATGTCTAGCAGCTGTCTAACCGGGGTGCCCAATAGGTCAATAGCAATCTACCAGTCGATCGCAAAGACAATGCGGGTAGATCGCACATTTTTAATAAATGCTTTTGTTACATTTTTATTTTCATAGAAATATATATAACAACTTCATTATTTCTCCATTTAGTTTCTTTCTGACTCACTTAACGAATAGATTTTGACCAGGCAAGATTTTTGTTTATTCAGTTGCCATGACAACTAACGTTTAGTCTGCCTCGCGATTTCTAAGAGCTTTGGAGTCTGCACACAGAGCGCAAAATTGTGAAGCTTGGCCTAATCTCCGTATTCGGTAGCACATATGACATTAATTTGCAAAATACAAATGTAAAATAAATTCCAACCATTTGGAAATGAGTGCAGTACCAAGCAAAAAGCCTACAACTTACCATTTCCATGCTATGTCCTTTTCTTAATGCATTTGTCTGATCTGCCAAACAAGTAGGCTATTGCTTTTCCAAAGAAAGGAAATGTTGACAAACATTTTCGGACACTTAATAAAATCTATGACAACAATTTTCCTGCAAGAAGCAAGCCTAGAAGAACAAAGGTGAAAAAACTGAAATCTCAATTAATTGGTCAACAGTCACTTTTTAGTCCCCCAAGCCTAAAAGCAAAGGCATCCACAGAGGCATAATTCCGGGTGAGTCAAGCCATCATAAACTGGCTACTGTAATTTGTTGTGCTGTAGATGTTTTAAGTTCAGCGTTAAAATGGAATATCAAAAATCAACATTTATTAACGTTTTTCTCCTTAATTAGATGAAGAATTCCACATAGAGATACATGTAGTCATTCAGAGAACAATCAGGAGTGGTGAGCTGTCCAACTTTCATAGGCAATGGGGAAAAATCGAAAATATATCTTTATCTAATGTATGTATGTTGTAGCCTACCTAAATCGCTTGAAGTAGCCTAGTTCTAATTATTTTACTATCTGATGGATTATCTAATTTTGATAGATGGATTATGTAAATAGATCCCATATTCCAGTTTAGTAGCCTATACAGTTTTAGAGAAAAATGGAAAGAGTGATTTTCATTTGAACAAGCTGCTGCATTTTGTTATGTTAATGTTACTTCACTCGGGACACTCGTGTTGATTTGAATTTCATAAAAAAAACTCTTATGTGAATATATATTTTTATCTGCTAGCTTGGGCCATTTTTGGTAGCAATGTGATTGGTGGGGTGGACCGGAGTGGGTGATTTGGAGAGTATCGGGGTGGGTGGTTGGAAGCAGAGATGGGCATAAATACAGTAATAGATTACTTTTCTGGGTTGGCTAAGTGCACAACTTTCGGGATGTTCCTCAGTAAGACACTAATGACCAGGTAAATGAAGTTCTGTAATTTTAGAATGTTTCCCATTGTTCCAATTAAAGGTTTGTTTTTCATAGCTCACTGGTAAGTTATGAACTTTTAAAAGTTGTGAACTCAGCCCAACCCAGAAGAGTAATCTATTACTGTATTTATGCCCATCTCTGGTTGGAACGGGGATAATGTATCTATTTTGTGTAATGACAAATAAATTACATCTTAAATGGGATTTAATTTGATATTGTTTGCACTGATTCATATTTAATGTCCCCCTTAACATTACTTTCGTAGCAGTAAGATTACATTCATTCTAGGGTGAGTTTTTCCCTATATCCTCATGCTGAAATCGGTTGTAAATCCACATTTTCAAGCACATTTTTTTTCTACCTGGGGGGCATGCCCTAGGGGGGTTCGGTCTTTGTCACCTTTTTTACCCCTGATGAGTTTGCACCCCTGTATTAAAGATCAGTGTTTAGTTTAATTTAGGGCTGCAACATGGAATCGATGATATCGATTATTAAAATTGTTGGCAACAAATTTCAATATCGATTTGTTGGGTCTAATTTTGTTGCTTGCTGTGTAGTGGAGCTACGTCACTTACATGTTTTAAACTGTCTGACTGAAATCTTGGATATAATGGCAGAACTTCACTTAAAATTAAACAAGTTTTACGTGCAAACTATGTAAAACACAAATGGCATTGCGCCGGAGCAAAACCGTAATGAGGGATCACTTGAAAAGAAAAAAGGTTGGAGCGATAAGCAAAGGGGACTCAACAGCAGGGTAAGTTACTACATAGTAATAGCATATGCGTTGCGTTTTGAGATGAGGAATAGTTCCTCCCACAGCAGATAGTTCTTATTTATCAAATAGCCTATGTTTTGTCGCAGTCCAGCTTGGTTTATTAAATCAAATCCACTTCAATATTGCACGACAAGTGTATTTAACTAGCTGGCTAAATAATGTTTGTGGTAGAGCAGATGCGGTAGAGCTAACGTTAATCTCATAAACAATACCTGGCAGTGCTAAACAAACAAAAAGAGTTAAAGTGCAAAACTAATTTAAAACACAAACCAGATCTTACTATTACAGTATTACAACATATGCTAACCTTGTACTTCTTCGGGGATGCTAATTTGTTAGACGTTTCAGTACGTGATTTACTTTTATCATTTTTTCAACTAGGCTAATGTTGCGCACAGTAGAAACTCCAAAGTCCGTTTAAAAATAAAAGTCATTCTTAATCAAAAACAGTTCATGTCAAAATAAGCATAAACAGATAAAAATACATAAAGACACGAAATTACAATTTAACAGGCCTTATTATAAGGTTATTTACAACTATGCTATATAAAAGCTGTTTCTAAAATTGTTTTGTAGACAATAATTTTACCATCTCAGGTCAAATCTTTTTTTCCATATTTTGCACCTTACTAAAGAAATTAGCATATGTTTTACACATGTTTTATAGCATACATTTAGGCCTGTTGTGTTAAAATTTTTCAATTTGTAATAACATATTTTTTTAGTTATGGAAATATTTGTCTGTTTAACCGATTCATCGATTAATCGAAGAAATAATTGACAAATTAATCAATTATCCAAATAATCGTTAATTGCAGCCCTAGTTTAATTGGCCAGTGTCAAATCATTTTTTAGCTTACTGTACGGTCAGGGGTCCTAACCCAGTGGTTGTGAACAACTGCCCTAGACAGATGAGTTATTTTCATCCACACACAACTACATCTACAACTGAATTACTATATGGAAAAAGGAACATTGTAAAGCCAGCAACTGATCCTAAAAAAAGCAAACATCTTTTTTAAAATATATAAGGCAAGAAGGTTGTCCAAACAGAATTTGCTGTATCACTTTCCATTTGGGAATCCTAGGTGGCCTGAGGATTTAACAGGTTCCAATCTATGAGTTCTCGCTGATGATTTGACAGGTTTGATGTGAGGGAGGTGTGTTTAGAGGTCAGACACAAGGTTGCCTTTAGCACTTAAGCTCAGAGTGTTCATCATGTCCGCTGTGTCTGAGAAGTTTGTGTCCCTGACGATGACCAATGTAGTCCGACTTGCCAAAAAATGATAAATTACCACTTAAAGGTACAATATGTAGTTTTCCAAAACAATAACAAAAGACGTACTTTGCATTAAAAAAGCAAACATCATTATACCTATATTATATATATTTCTTAGTTGTGTATCCTAAACGTTTCCACCAACTTTCAAACCCAGAGAAATTTGTAATATAATTCGAAGACATAGGATGTTTAATTTTGTCTTCCGTCAATGTATAACCTTTGACTGCTCTAGTTGCTCTAAGTTCCAGTGAACCGCCAAACATAACGTGAATAAAGTTATAATATTTTTAACAATACATTACTTTGTAAGTGAAAACATTTTCTGCCGGAGACGCTAGATTGGAAGGTTGTCATTGACGATGATAACAAACCCATGATCCCACTTTACTTCCCAACGTTATCCAAGTACATATTTTGCTATTGTTTTGATTGTATGGACATCTGCATTTCTTTTTTGGCCAAAGCTTTTGATGCAATTACACTTAAATACTAATTTTTAATGGTTCTTTTGTCATTATTGTTTTTTATAGCCATGTATAGCTAATTTTTCCCAATTAAAATATAGAAAAGGAAATGCTCCTACATATTCAGAATAACATAATTAACATTTTGTCTCCTTCCCTAATTATCTATAATGACAGACACAATTTTGTGAAAGCAAATGCAAGAGCTGCGTATGTTTGTATTTAGATTTGCACTAAGCAATGCAGGTGTTTTGTGCAAAATGAGAATGTCTTTTTTTATGTGACTTTCCCTGTAACAGAGATAATGACCCAATCATATAATATCAAGGTATTTGATTGTTTTATTATGATCTGCACACAATTATACCTGTACTATCACTGTAATTTAGTGAACAAAATATTAATAGGGTTATCCTTTTAAGGATCAGGCCCTGAAAATCAATTTCTAGAAAACATACCAAAATGTAACCTCTTGTTATATTGGACCTGAAGTTAAGAGATACATATGGTTGATATTTCTTTTAAAGGATTAACTTAGAAATGTGTGAATATGTAAAAGTAATTTAGAATAAGAATACAAATCGAATCTGGCACAAGATGAAAGAAAATACATGCGTCTTTTGTTTTTGTTTATTGATATCATCTGTCAAATGCTAATTTAAATTTATATATTGAAACTAGAGGCTGGAAACACTTGTAATCATGTCTTCCTGTAGAGGACAACATATGTCTAAAAGTTTAGAATGATTGAGTCAAAAGCCAAGGAGCCCAAATATACCCAAATATACCCAAGGTTCCAAATTTAATAATTTTCATATAAATAACTATTAAAACATGATAGGTTACAAAGTTTTTATTCTTAAAAAAACATATGCCCTGATAGACCAGCTTTATTTCAGGAAAGCAGTCATTTTCAAACACCAGTAGGTTGCTTAATATCTTTTTTTTCTACTCCCACCGATTCACCAGAAATGGAATGGAATTGTTTTATATACTTTTATAGTTTGGATTAGGCTCCTTTACACCTCCCCCGCTGCATCAATCAATGTTAATGGTATTAAATCCTGCCTATTTTCATTGTCTCATGGCACACGTCAAGGTTGCCCCTTCTCCCCATTGCTGTTTGCCCAGTCTGTCGAACCTTTGGCCATATGGCTCCATGTTGAGGAAGGGTTTGAGGGTATCAGAAGTTATGGTGTGTTTCACAAACTTGCAATGTATGCAGATGATCTTTTGCTTTATGTTTCAAATACTGCATTATCTTTCCCTGTAATTTCTGTTATTTTAGAGGGATATGGGAAGTACTCCGGTTACAAGCAAAATGTTGGGAAAAGTGAGTTCCTCCCAATTAACCCCCCTGAGCAGCTTCCTCGAGATCTCTTTCATGCTAAAAGGGCTACTGAAGGTTTTAAATATTTGGGAATCCTTGTCACCAATTTGCCTGCTTTTAGGCCCTACTAGCTCCAAAGTTTACATGAGAAGAATTTGTGCCAAAAATATAAATATGTGCAAATTGAAAGTCTGCAATGGCAGATATATATATATATATATATATATATATATATATATATATATATATATATATATCGTTACCTTTTGGTTTGGATTGCTCTTGACAGCACATGATCGGGCGTTTTTGCGTTTTCATGTGGACAGAGATTCTTTAAACCATGCTTGTGTGGACAAGATTTTGTTTTTTAAATGAATGAAGAAAGTCCGTTTTCAAAAATACCTGTGTATGTCTGGACAAGTTCTTAGATCAATTCAGATCAGATTTTGCCAGTTGGTTTTTCCTTCCACTTTCACTAGTGGGGTGGGTCAATTTGGTGAAAATGGTAGTCCTGCCTAAGTTTCTTTATGCCTTCCAACACATTCCCATACTCATAAGTAAGTCATTTTTCTTTTCTCTAGACCAGTTAAAACACTCTTTCTTATGGTGCGGTGGCCGTGCATGCATTAGGAGAACAGTCCTCCAATGTACTAGGTCTAAGAGAGGATTAGCTTTGTCAAACCTTCATCACAACTACTAGGCCTGCAACATTAGTAGACTTTCATTCTGGAACACAAAGTACAGGGCAATCAGCCTCAAAGGGCCCATATGGAAACTTCCTCCTTGCATCTCTCGCTTTGGTCAGTGGTCTGTTCCCAATTACCACTTCCAATTAAACAATTCTCTTTGAATCCGATTGTGAGAGATACTTAGTCTTGTATCAGTTTAGGAGACAGTTTGGCCTGAATACTTCATCGGTTTTGGCTCCAGACCTTCATAACCAACAACTTCTTCCTTGCTCAGACCCAGCTTTCCATATCTGGTCAAACAAGGGCCTGCTAACTATCAATGACCTCTATGCTGATGCTGTTTTCTATTCTTTTTTTGGATTTATCAGCAAAGTTTAACCTTCCAAATAGCCGTCTACTTCGCTACTTTCAAATGTGACAGTACTTACGATCTCAATCGCCTAACTTTCCTAACCAACCTCCAGGTTCTATGATTGATACATTCTTATCACAAAGCTGTACACCTTGACCCCCTCTCTGCTCTTCAGAATCTCTCCCACACTCATCATGTCCAAAACTGCAAAGCAGTTGATTGCATTTACCACGCTCCTCGCTAGGAGGCTCATTCTTCTAAAATGGACTCCTCCCCTCTCAAACAACAAATGGATTGTTGAGGTTCTGCAATGTGTAAGGCTTGAAAATATTGTGTATTCTTTAAGAGGCTCCCTTAAGACTTTCTGCAAAATTTGGCATCCCTTCTTAGCCCATGTCAACATACTACATATCAGTGTGGAAACTGATAGAAACTGACCAGTCTTAACTGAGCTCTGAGCTAACCCCACCCTCCTGTTTTGTAGGGGGATATTTTGTATTTTTATATATATTTTTATTTGTCTCTCTTGTCCTGGTGTGTGTGAGGATGAGTGCTGTTTTTTTATTCATTTGTGGGGGGGGTGGGCTATAGGGACCTGAAGGCAGGTGTGTGGAAGGTCCAGTATATGGGTTGGAAGTTCCTTGTGTTATCACCTATCTGTTCAACACTTTGAAGGCAAATGTCACTAACTTGGAAAAACTAAGAGATGGGAAAAAAAACATTCATACAAATGGCATGATATGGTTACAACAAAAGTATATCTTTTGTGTCAGCCACTATGTGTTTTAACAGGATACAAGACTCCTGTTATGCACACCTGTAGGTTTTGTTTTCTGTTCCTCAGAAGGATCAACCCAAAATGACTAAATAGCACAGTTCATTGGCTGTCTACCTAGGTTGAATTCAGACAATTCAGGTCATGATAAGATGGTTTTACTGTCAGTCAAGTGAGTACTGCTTTGGCGAATCAGCGTGACACGACTGTGAGTATATACAGATGTATGGTCATGTATTTCTTCCTTCCTAGAGTTTAGAATGATGAATTCGCTGTCTGCGAAAATCTATATAGCCTCAAGATTTGCAATCAAATAGAATTCAGCAGCTAGAACGCTGACTTGATGGTCGAAAGTCAGGAAATAGTTGGGTGACTGTAACGAAGCGTTTCGCGGTAAAGTTGGATTGAGTTTTTGATTGTTTTCACAGTACATATGGATTTGACTAATGAAAACAATGACTAATGAAAACAATGCTCCATTTCATTGCTGAGACCATTTGAATGATGAATCAGAGAAAGATAAATTCGATATGTTAGCTAAATTTGTGAGATTCTAAGCTGCCTCTACATATAAGACATGTCTATGTAAAGAAAAAGAAGTATTTGTGTGAAGAGTGATTGTAATCAACACAACTGCATCAACCGCTGGCTAACAGGTTAAGGTATATTTCTTAATGTTAAGTTTAGTGGTGCGCCCCTCTGATATTCCGTATCGGTATTAGTCCAATACTGGTGAAAAAATGACTGGGTCGGATATTGTATGAGCCGGGGGAGTATATTTCGATACGATCACATTACATTGATTACATTGCGCATCGCTCAGTACCTCAAACCAACGAAAATAACGACCCACTTTCATTGTGCTGTAAATCTCCACAATCTTGTTTTGTGTTGCATTGGCGCAGGTGTATTATGCTATTCATATATTATTACTTTTGAACAAATCCTTTTAGTGATTTAAGAGCCAGGCTTCTTGGCGTTACTTTCATTCATTCATTTGTTTGAACTGCTGGTCGCTATTTTACTGCAATTGTGCGCTCATAAAATTGCTGCAGGCAAAATTGAAATTAGGATACATTTAGAAATGTTAATTTATTCATATAATGATATATAATTGAAAGACATTTATTTCTTATTGAATCCAAACATTTAAACAAATAATTGTGCTGGTCACAGTCACCAAAGTCAGAAAATGCATTCCAATGCAAGAGACTCTGTGCGCCAACTCTCGCTTCCAACATCAGAAAACGCGTCATTGCGCAGCACAATGAGAAATTAGTTTCTTCTTCTGATTTTTTTATTTTACCTAGTAGTTAATTGTAATCACCTGCTTTCCCAGGTATAAACCAGTCGCTTATTAGAGAGAACAAACATCAGTGTTTTGGCCCTCCAGGACCGGAGCTGATGAACCCTGCTCTAGAGGCTGTTATTTCTGCTAAAGGATGCTCAACTAAATATTGATGTGATTTTTTTTTTTTGTTGGGGTGCCCAAATTTATGCACCTGTCTAATTTTGTTTTGATGCATATTGCACATTTTCGGTACATCCAATAAACCTAAATTCACTACTGAAATATTACTGTGTCCTTCAGTTATTTGATAGATAAAAAAGAAATTGCTGATCCAAAAACCCAGTTATTTATAAATGGAAAAACATAGAAATTGTCAGGGGTGCCTAAACGTTTGCATACGACTGTATACTTAACACATCACAAGAATTGCAACAGCGATCTTTTTGGTGCAGACATATGGTGATGCAGTCATGTTATGGTAACCCTATGGCAGGGGATATTCATTCCTGCTCCCACGAGCCGCAAATTCACATGTTTTCATTGCAACCCCAGTTGCGACTACCCTGAATTAGGATCTCATCCTAGTAATGATTATCATCACCTGTGCTAAGTTCGTTTTGGAATGAATGAGTATCGCTGTCCTAGAAGGTCCTACTAGTTGTTCAGCTCCTTAATCTCTTGCCGTCCAGCTACATCGTGCAGGACCTGATGGAGACGGATCTGTACAAGCTGCTGAAGACCCAGATGTTGAGCAACGACCACACCTGCTACTTCCTGTACCAGATCCTGAGAGGCCTGAAGTACATCCACTCTGCCAATGTGCTGCACCGTGACCTCAAGCCCTCCAATCTGCTCATAAACACCACCTGCGACCTCAAGGTAATAAAAAGAGGGGTTTGATTACTAAAATGGGGTTGAATCTGGCCCGTTAATCCGACGCCTCGTTTCCTACTGTCTCCTACTGCAATAAACGTAAAACTGCATTATAATAATACATTTTGTTTTTTTAAATATTGCCAATAAATCATTTACCTGTACACTGTTCTTTGTAGCTTTTCAAACAGTTTTTAATGAACCAATGATGACGTCATATTTGTGTTAAAATCTACTTAAAATATGCAAACGTTCAATTTAAGCAAAGCAGCTAACCCAGTCAGCTGATAAGACAGGCAATTTGCAAATGCAAGAAGCCCTTCTAATGTAAGCAAATAATTTGTGCTTACAGGTTTTGAAAATACAAGTACAGATCTGATTACATATTAGACACTATTTAAAAATGTAAAACAATTCTATCCAGTATAAACTTTTAAATTATGAGGAGGATTTCAGTAGACAGTATTTTTATTACAACAGTTTATTTATTGCATACTTAAAAGCAGGAAATGCATGACTTTCGCCAAAATGTAATTAATTCCAGTTAAAGTAGTTCGGAAACTATACCAGTGGTTAGGGGCTATTGTGTAGACGACTAAAGGAAAATTTATATAAATTTAAGGTATTGTGCTGCTTCATACCCTTGTTTTTATACATATTTTTAATTTTTTTAATACATGCTGAGTGTTTTAGTGTACATACTAATCATAGCCAGAAGAGGGCATGGTGGATATTTACATGTTTCATAAACCAGTCATGGTATGTGACGGTGTCCTTGTGTCTATTCTAATGTTTCCCTGCATGCTTTAATGAACCCCCCCTATTTCCGGTCAGATCTGTGACTTTGGGCTGGCAAGGATAGCTGACCCAGAGCATGACCACACAGGCTTCCTCACGGAGTATGTGGCCACTCGTTGGTACAGGGCTCCTGAGATTATGCTTAACTCTAAGGTGAGTGTGTCAGATTGTGCATAGGGTTCCATGTTTGACCTGGGTTCATATATTTCTTCTCAATTTGTATTACATTTTAAGTATTTCAAACTATTTAATCAAGACCATAGGCCCAAATACAAGTATGTTATATTTGGACATAATGTGGCAAAATGCACTTCAGTGCTTTTCATTCAGGTATTTTAAAATAGTATTTAAGTATATTCACACACACACACACACCGATAAGACTTGACACTTACTTATGCATATACTATATACTATAGTGTCTATATACTAAGATGTTTTATTAAGCTTTTAAGAAACATGTTTTTGTGCTTGTTAAAAACCTTAAATTTAATGTTGGGGCTTTTTTACAGAGATAAGGCATGCTTCTCACTTATGCTATCAGAAAGCAAATTGTTCAAACAACATTTGTACCTGTTCTTGATTATGAAGATACAGTTTACAATAGTGCTGCAGATGTGACTCAGATCTCTTGACCCGGTTCATCACAGTGCTCTGTGTTTTTTCACTGTAGACAGTTCAACACTCATCATTGTTTTCTTTAGCAAAAAATTGGATGGACCTTGTTAAATACACAAGACTATTGCACCTCTCCCAGTTTGTTTACAAAGCCCAACTACCTATCTTCTCTTAAGGAGTTTACAGTCTCCAGTTATAACACAATTTCACAGGGCTCGCTGACATTAAAGACTCCCTTTGTAAAGACTAAGTTTGGTAGATCTGCATTTAAGTGCCTTGCTCCTTATATGTAGAACAATATTCAGAAAGTTCTTCATTTGGATATATTAGTTCCACTAAGTCAGGGGTGGGCAAAATACGGCCCGCGGAGATATTTTAAAACCCTCAACAGTTTCCCGACACTCTATAGCGATTATCTCGCAAACCCTACATGCTAGCAACTAAAGCGTGGTACTGTTGGAGAGGTGACAATCAGACAAAAATAATGTGTTGTGGCCCATCCATGTGAGGTTATCATAGCCTGAGTTATTGCGCCTCAAAATCGGTCATGCTTTTTTTACTTTTGCCTTTTTTACTAAACACATTACAGACAGGAGGTAGGAAGTGAAAATGACAAAATAGCAACTCTGAAATGATGTAGGACATCATCCTGCACAATACCAACATGGTAGCAATATGGTTGGAAAGAGGGGGTTCCGCTGATTAAATAATGCCAATGCAAATAATGAGGAGTGGTTCGTCCACGTAGATTAATGACAAGCCGTAGATTTGGGTACTTTTCACTGACTATATTTTGGTAAACTAAAAACATTACAGACAGGAATCAGGAAGTAAAAATGACAAAATTACATTTCTGCAAGGAGGTAGGACATCACCCTGCACTCTAACAGGTTATTTTTTGGCGGGGTTCAGGATAGCTGGGTGTTTAATAACGTATAGGGAAATAGTAAATATATGTTGGCTACTATATATACAGTGTTTAATTTACTTATTTATATGTCCCCCAAACTTAGTCACACTGGTTCTCAAGATTTGGGGGCATGCCAATATGTATTCTCAGTGATGTTCATCGATTAGTGCGTACACGAAACAATTGTTGTTCTACGTATATTTCAATATTCAAACATGCCTATACATTTAATATATTTTTTCTTGTCTGAATAGCCCAGTCTCACTGGTGAAAAAAAATCACCTAACTAGTGTCTGTATATATTATCCAGCTTGCGTTTAAAAAATCCTACATTTGTACTGAATTAAGAATGCGCTTATGCAAAAAAAAGTGGGATTAATCGATCGATTACGACCGTTTTATGCACACTGGTAAATCCCAATTGATAAATGCCACTTGTTCTTAGTGTCAGTGTTGTTGCACATCTCTACAATTTGCCAGTCAACAGACTCCTAATTACAGTTGGGCAGAAGTATTTAGTCAGCCACCAATTGTGCAAGTACTCCCACTTAAAAAGATGAGGCCTGTAATTTTCATCATAGATACACTTCAACTATGAGAAAATTAGAAAAAAATCTAGAAAATCACATTATAGGATTTTTTATGAATTTATTGGGACATTATGGTGGAAAATAAGTATTTGGTCAATACCAAAAGTTTATCTCAGTACTTTCTTATACGTATACCCTTTGTTGGCAATGACAGAGGTGAAAACTTGCAGAAAACTTTTGACAAGATTTTCACACACTGTTGCTGGTATTTTGGCCCATTCCTCCATGAAGATCTAATCTAGTGCAGTGATGTTTTGGGGCTGTTGCTGGGTACCACAGACTTTCAACTCCTTCCAAAGATTTTCTATTTGGTTGAGATCTGGGGCCTCATTTATAAACGTGGCGTACGCACAAAATAAGACGTACGCAGCTCTCTACGCAATAATTGGGATTTATAAAAAGCAAACTTGACGGGAAAATGTGCGGTCCTTCACGGAAACTCTGACCCAGGCGTACGCACAAAAACGGGTGAAATAAGAAATGGCGACACCATCGGCAGATGGATGAAACACGTAGGCTACTGTACTATAAAATACTTGTTTTATTTTTTACGTCAAATGAAGTCTGCTGAGCCATTAGCTTTGTTAAAGGGTTTAGTTTATACTGTTCGAATTCTGATGGTCTATAATAATTCAACAATGATTTAGACGTCTAGATGAAACGAGACAGTATTTTAATTTACTATCTTGTCTCTAAACAGCTACATGTGTTTTTTTAAGGTAAAAAATAAGTCTGCTGTGCATATAGCAAGTCTTTCAATGCTATGTAACTAATGTAGCTCTCTGGGACTGGTAGCACGCTATTATGAATAGAAACCTAAGAATAACAGAGAGCACCGAAGTTTTGGGGCAAAACCATTAACCATCAAAAGGTTGTTGAGATATGTTTCTTCTTTGTTGTGTGTTGTCGAATTAATATGGTTTCTCCAGTCAGGAGAAAGCTAGTATGAGAAGGTATGTGACCGATTTCGGCAAAGTAAGCGAACCATTTAAATGACGAGCCAGCAAGCTGCCAGCCTGTGCACAAGCTAGCCTAATGTGATAAGCAGCAGTACGCACTGACCGTCATATTATTATGCTAGCCAATTCCAACAGGATTTATTTAATGAAATGGTATATATTGGTAATTGTTTGGAGATCGCACGTTGAATGGTTACTTTGAGGGTGACCAGCGCAATACTTCAATTGAATGTTTGGATTTGATTAGAAAGCAATGTCTATTAATTATATTTGCAAATAAGTTTTTTATTTTCATTATATTAAGTAAAGGAACACTTCTAAATGTATCTTATTTTCTATTTTGCCTGATGCATTTTTACGTGCACAAGATACTGTGCATAATTAAGTCTGCAGTAGAATCACAATCAGCAGATCAAATGACTGAATGGAAGTAACGCCAAGAATCCTGGCTCTCAAGTTGCTAAAAGGAATTGTTCAAAATTCATATGAAAACGAGACTGTGGAAATTTACATTTATCTAATACTGATCACAAAAACATTGGTTTCAGTAAACAACACTGCAAGGACACAAATAAAAATATCCTAAATAACAGACAAAGCTGATAAGCTAACTAACAAACAAATTAGCTGAGTTGATTTGAGGTAAGCCTACGGAGCAGCAGCAATCACCTGCTATTACTGTACAGCAGTGGTCCTCAAACCTTTCCATGGAGGGCCTAGTGTATGCTGGTTTTTGGTCTTTCCCTTTAATTAGAGCATAATTAGGACCTAGACTGCCAGGTGAGGAGAGATACTAACCAATTAGTGAGCTACTCCTTCAGGCTTGTACAAGGTAAAAGCAAAAACCTGCATACACTAGGCCCTCTATGGAAGGGTTTGAGGACCACTGATGTACAGTAATCTGCAAGCAATTGTTAAGTAGTTAAGTTGCTCAGAAAAGCGTTTATGGTTTCCTTCAACAAAATACAAAATAATAAAATTAGCATGACTCTCACAATTTTTTAAGACCTTGGAAAATCAGATTTCAGATTTATAAGACAATTTTAGGCCTTAAATTCTGGAAAATTAAATTAAGACTATTTAAGACTTTTTAAGGACCCACGGGTGAGTGTCTTTGGAGTCTGGTTTTAAGCACAATCCATGCAGGAAAATGTAGATTTTTCATTTCAGCTAAAGTAATAGAAAAAGTTGTATCGGTATCTGCAATTTTTTCCCACTCGAAATCTGTATCGGTATCGGATTCAAAAATCTCATATCGGTCGGGCTCTAATGGTGATATAGATTTTTTTTAAATATAGCTAATATAACACATGCAATCCACACAGCCACGGGTTGTCTGAGCCCTGAGAGTTTTGGAAGTCTGGTAACGTGCCTGGTTTCCTGTATTGGCATTAGACAATTAATAAAGATTGAACTAATTCATTCATAATAACTACATCAATTATTATATTAAACATGTCTTTTTGATGCTACAGGTGCAGCTTGATCTATTTAATTTAGATCAGCTACTAGCTACTCATAACGAAATTATAATAAAAGCAGTTGTGACGGATTATTCGAACTGCACATCATTACGGTTTTGAGCATCTCCCATACTGTTTCATAAATACGTTTTCAAGCACTTCAGGCAAGAGAAAGGGAGGTTTAGCCACCATTCAAACGATAGGAGAACTAAACTTATTCGTGGGGGTGATAGCCCTGTCTTCCGCTAGAATTCCACACAGCGTGAAGTAATAGTTAATCTGTCCAAAAAAATAAAAAAATGTTGAAAGCATGAAAGATTTGGGTGGTAATTATATACGCTTATATGTGCTGTATAAGTGAGTAGCCCATGTGATCTAACTGTATATCATTTTTCTTACCTTTTTTACTTAATTGTACTTTAGCGTTACATTTGGTAATTGTCCAGTTTGTAGTTTGATTTGCCTAATGGAGTTTTTTTCTGGTTGAATGCCAATTATCCTGTTTGATATTTGACATTATGTTGATATTTGTCCAGACACTAGTTGGAGATTATTTTTGCTAGTGAGACTGGACTATTCAGACATGAAAACATCACTTTAATAACGTATAGGCACGTTTGAATATTGAAATACATGTTGAGCCACAATTTATTTTATACCTCACTTTAGGAATAGCTGTCTATGACATCAGTACAGATAAAAAATAATGACTTGTATGTTGTGTAAAAAAACTTTCTATATAGTGCACCTCTGAATATAGTGCGCAGGGGGAGTGTGCCGTTTGTAAAAACGTGCATATCGCCCGCGATATATTCACTAAAATACGGTAGTTTATTTGTATTGGTGCCTGTGTACCTTGACGCTAACTTGGTGCACATGTAATTTCAGGGTTACTCCAAGTCCATTGATATCTGGTCAGTGGGCTGTATTCTGGCTGAGATGTTGTCCAACAGACCCATTTTCCCTGGGAAGCACTATCTGGACCAGCTCAACCATATCTTGGGTGAGAGAAGTTTGAGATGAGCGCTATTTCCTGTATTAGGGTTTTGAAAACCTTTGCTTTTATGAAACTATAAATTTAGTTAACTTCGTTTGACTGTACACATTCATAGGTTACACACTTTGAAGGCAATAGGTTGTTATTCACACTAAAACCCTTTGGACAACTTACTCTTGTCTGGGAAAAACCCTTTAGGTGTGTGTGTGGGTGTGTGTGTGGGTGTGTGTGTGTGTGTGTGTGTGTGTGTGTGTGTGTGTGTGTGTGTGTGTGACCTAGCTAAGCATTGTTTTAACTCTTTTTGACAATGCATGCCATCGAGCTGGGACCTGGGTTTAAGTGTGCATGTGATTGGCTGTGCAGGAATCCTGGGCTCTCCCACTCCGGATGACTTGAACTGCATCATCAACATGAAGGCCAGGAACTACCTGCAGTCTCTTCCTGAGAAGCCCAAGATCCCCTGGAACAAGCTTTTCCCCAAGGCTGACAGCAAGGGTATGTCATGTATATTACTGAGTAATGTTGGCAAAAAAATGTTACATTGAAGATTAACTCACTAGTTCATCATCAATGCAACCAGGGTGGGAAATTAACACCCGCCACCCGCTAAATGCGGGTAGATTTTTACATTGGCGGGTAACTTTTCCCAATCTACCAGCCACTCTGGCGGGTGAATTATACAACATATGATACATTTTTTCGGCTACCTTAAACATTACTTGTTTCGGATTGGAGATAAATGCGTTTGACAAAAATACGGAAGCTTACTCATTAACAAAGAAAGATGCACTTCTTTCAGGGTGCATATTTGATTGGTTTTCGCGGAGCTAGTCTGTGAGAACTCCAGCCTTTAGCTGCGGTACCATAAACATAGTGTGGTATTGAAGAAAAACAAATCAATTTAGTTCCCAGTATTAAGCCTGAGTATGCTAGATTAAGTCAATATAGACACACACACATTACAGCACGGAATTCTAAATGCTCATTGGATGATTCAGCTGTCACTCAAATCACTCGATAATGATTGGATTCTGATTAACGTCGCTCTCGTTTTCCCAGAGACATTTACATGCGCAATGTCCAACTTCTCATCTGTAACTTAGTTTAATAACAGCGGATTCTAATTCAAGTATCTCACATCTCCATAATATGGTTTCTTATTATATGTTAATGTTGTAAGATGTTTCGTTTCATTATTGAAGAAGCACTTGCAACTTTGATGGGTGGTTATTGGGGGTCAGATGGCTCAGTGGTTAGGGAGTCGGACTAGTAGTCAGAAAGTTGCTGGTTAGATTCCCTGCTGTGCCAAATGTTGTTATCTTTGGGCAAGGAACTTCACCCTAAATTGCTCCAGGAAGAATGCCCCTGTGCTTAATGTACTGTAAATCAGCCTGGATAAGACTGTCTGCTAAATGACTAAAATGTAAATTATTGCTTCAATATTTGTATTAGTAATCCCAGATGTTTTCCAAACAGATTATTAGAAAATGACTTTACAAATGTGTAAATATTGTGGTGTTCGTCAGGTGTTACAACTGCAACGTTTTACACCTCTCAAAGTTGATACTGCCTATTGTTGCATGATTTAAAAGTAGCTGACTAAAATATGGTAGTAGGACATACAATTAGCAAACAGATTTGCACAATTTGTCAATCATCTAACAATTATTCATCTCAGATTTGTCTTCACTAAATGTCCCTTTATTTATTGACCTATACAAATGTATTCATAGTGAATTTAATGTATTGAAGCAATATAGAATATACTAGTGTGTTTTCTTTAATGTATTTGAATTTGGGAAAAAGTGGCTGGTAAGATTTTGGCATCTACCAGCCACAGTGGCTGGTGGACAAAAAAGTTAATTTCCCACCCTGAATGCAACATTTCTTCTCAATATATTACATTATTCCTTACACTGACAGATTAAGAAAAAAATGTCTATCGTTCATTTAAATGAAAAGATTTGACCAGTCATTACCATATTCAGCTTACTTTAGCAACCATTAGCTAAAAGTTAATACTTTTTGTAAAGTTAAATAAACAAAATCAGTCTGTTAGTTTTTTACTTTAATCAATAAGAACAATAGTAAAATCGTTAGGTCGAAGGTAAACAATACGCCAACAATTGCCAACATGTCATGGAAGATACTGGTAGTTTGCATGCCTTTTTTGAGTATCACATGTATTTTTTATATTTTGTTACAAAATCTGCAGGCTGTCAGCAATTGAAACATAATTTATATGATCCCAGCTCTGTTAAGCCACTATTAGTTTGAGACCCTAACAATATTTTAGTGCATAAAACACTCACCCGCGGTTAACGTACACCCCCGTAAAAGGTGCAGATGTCTTTGTCTTGTTGGAAGACAAATCTCCATCCCAGTCTCAGGTCTTTTGCAGACTCCATCAGGTTTTCTTCCAGAATGGTCCTGTATTTGGCTCCATCCATCTTCTCATCAATTTTAGCCATCTTCCCTGTCCCTGCTGAAGAGAAGAATGCCCAAACCATGATGCTGCCACCACCATGTTTGACAGTGGGGATGGTGTGTTCAGGGTGGTGAGCTGTATTGCTTTTACGCCAAACATAACGTTTTGCATTGTTGCCAAAAAGTTCGATTTTGGTTTCATCTGACCAGAGCACCTTCTTCCACATGTTTGGTGTGTCTCCCAGGTGGCTTGTGGCAAACTTTAAACAACACTTTTTATGGATATCTTTCAGAAATGGCTTTCTTCTT